>JAFMOC010000821.1:0-98740 GCA_019802505.1 Corydoras sp. C115 | reverse complement strand
GGGCCCCTTTAAAATCTCCCAGCGCCCAAAGTTCCCCCCTGGATGGGCTGGAAACCCCCCTAAAACCCAACCCTGAAGGATAAAGGGGAAAAGAAATGGAGGGGGGAAAATGTATACTTAGGGGTTAGGTTAAGTCCGTCTCTTGGCTTGGGGATCCATTTTTAAAACCCCAATCTGGGGGGAGTTTCCATATTTCCACCTGTTGGTGGGTTTCCTGGGGTTTCCGGTTTCCCTTCCCACAGCCCCAAAAAAAGGATTCAAGTTAAATGTTTGTGTTGTCGTGTAAGTGGTGTTCCAGATTGGCGTCGGTCCGGGGTAATCGCCCAGCACCAAAACTTTCCCCCCCTGGATGGACAGGGGGAACCCCCCCGAAAACTTAGTAAAAAATAAAGCCAAGAAAGTGAATAAAAAATGAATGAATTTATATTATGGTTAGCTGTTTCCCTCGGGGGGGGGGGCCAGGTTTTTCCCAATTTCCAAAAGGGGGGTGGATTTTTCCCTGTTTCCATCGTCTTGTGGGTTTCCTGGGTTTTTTGGGTTTCATCCCCAGCCCAAAATACATGGTTTCAATAAATAGTGGGCCCTCCATATTGGCCCCATAAGGGCATTTGTGTGTGTGTGTGTGAGTGAATTGCCTAAGTGGGTTTTGGCGTAAGGTAGTGCCCAGCACCCAAAATGTGCCCCCCTGGATGAGGAACACCCACGCCCCTTATATTATATATATAGAGATAGAGAGAGACGAGAGAGAGGAGAGAGACACGGAGAGAGAGAAGAGAGGAGAGCGGGGACCACACCCTATTCACCTCTATATATTTATTTATTATGGCCTATATAATTATATTATGTATCATATCATGATTCAATATGGTATTTTTTTTTTAAATAATTAATTTCTGTATCATAGATTGGGCACTGTGGGGGCTATGGTGGCTTAGGCTTAGTGGTTAGCATGTTCTCCTCTCAGTGCTAGGGATTCCCGGTTTCGAATCCCAATCTGGGTGGAGTTTACATGTTCTGTCCCTGTTGTGTCCGCTGGGTTTCCTCCGGGTTCTCCTGGTTTTCCTACCACACAGTCCAAAAAACATGGATCAAGTAGATTTGAATTTCTCCAAATTGCCCCATATAGAGTGTGTCTGTCTGAGTGAGTGTGTGCCCAGTGATAGATTGGCGTCCTGTCCTGGGTGTATCTGCCCAGCGCACAAAACGTTCTCCCCTGTATGGGCATGGGGGCATATAGGGCATCCCCTAATAGAGGATAAAGCGGAAGATAATGGATGGATGGATTTCATTGCAGCATTTTGCGCTATATGTTGATCAAATTTCAATAAGTTTCAGAGTTTAGAAAGATTTTATTAGCATATGAAGTGTTTATATGAGTGTGGGAAGGGTTTATAAGCCTTAAACATATTAATAATACAATAATTATAACACTGCTATATTGCGGGGTCTCTAAAACGTAACCCCTGCGATATGGGAGGGATTACTGTACATGCCTATTGTATCAGTAATGGATTTCTTCTGTCTGATTTCTGATCTATCGAGTGGAGGATTAAGCGAGCACATGTTCAGTCATGAAAAAAAATAGTTGGTTTAGTCAAATTAGTGTTAAAAGAAGCGGAGATTAATCGTTGGGTTGCAGGTTTTTTATCAGCTCTGGTTTTCGGTACGTGTGGATAATTCCGCCGAGTATGCTGTAGCACGTCCTTAACGTTTTCAAAACCATACCTCACAACTGCTGTACAACGCCAACAAACCGTCTGTGTTTGTTCTACCCGCACCGTTCCGGTGCTGCTGTCAATCACAGGAACCCACAGAAACATCTCATTGTACCGTTAAGATAACTTTAAGAAGTAAACGTAAAGTAACGCCGTACTTTTTGCTCCATCATGGGACCAAAATAAAGTTTCCAGACTCACACCCATCAAAGAAAAAGAGCCGAAACACGATGGAGTTGAGGAAGGAAATCATCCAAAAATACGAGAGCGGCATTTAGATCGCTGAAAGCCACGATGAGTTACATCGGGGTGAAAAAAGAAGCGATATATATATATATATATATATATATATATATATATATATATATATATATATATATATGTAGCATGACCGCCATTCAGCACTAGGGATTCCCGGTTCAAATCCCAATCTAGGTGATAGGAGAACATGCTAACCACTCAGCCCGGGTGAATGTATGTCATTCATTCAATATCTCCCGCTTTATCCTCTATTAGGGTCGCGGTGGGGTTCCCCATGCCCATCTAGGGGAGAACTTCTTGGGCGCTGGGCAGATACACCCAGGACAGGGCGCCAATCCATCGCTGGGTACACACTCACACACTCAAACACACTCTATATGGGGCAATTTAGAGAACTCAATTAACTTGATGCATGTTTTTGGACTGTGGGAGGAAACCGGAGAACCCGGAGGAAACCCACGCGGACACGGGGAGAACATGGAAACTCCACCCAGATGGGGATTCGAACCTATCCCTAGCGCTGAGAGGCGAACGTGCCAACCACTAAGCCACCGTGCCGCCGTGAATGTAATTGTTTAGTTAATTAAGTTACTGTTAGCAACTGTCCGTTCTTCCCCGGAAGAGACCGACCACGCGGGGAATAATGCGTGCATCGGTCCACGGAAACACTCCCACGAATGCGACCTGCGCGGAGAACGTGGTTGAATGCGGAAGGAGAGAGAGACACCGGGATAAAATCCAAAAAACGAATTTATTAAAATGTGGTGATGGGACACCAACGAAAATGGGGGAACAGAACAAACAAACTAACATTGGGTATAAAAACCTCAAAACAAAGACGTGCGCCGACTTAAAGGAAAACGAAGACTAAATACAAAACCAACTAAACACGTGCACCAAACAAACCAATCACCCAACTGAAGCAATTAACACCCCAAACGAGGGACGGGTGCTCCAGGCACCTGTGACAGTTACAATATAACATAATAGAATTTATTCTTGTTTGACTTCCGTAAAAGTTTGTTTCGATTTTTTGTTGATTTAAGAAGTTATTATTAAATTGTAACTATATTGATCTTAAATACTTTTTAAGGTTTGTTATGTTAAGCGGGCGGCACGGTGGCTTAGTGGTTAGCACGTTCACTTCTCAACACTTACCAGAAGATAATGGGTGGATGGTTGTATATTAAAGCAATAAGGTACGAGAGGGCGTGGTATTATTGTGAATAAATCACGGGAAAGAGGGGGTATGAAAATCGCCAGGTACACTATATTGCCAAAAGTGTTTGCTCACCCATCCAAATGATCAGAGTCAGCAGTTCCGAACACTTCCATGGCCAAAGGTGTAGAACATCAAGCACAAAGATTTACAAATATTTAGGAAAGAATGGGTCACTCTGAGGGGCGGCATGGTGGCTTAGTGGTTGGCACGTTCGCCTCTCAGCGCTGGGATTCCCGGTTCGAATTCCCATCTGGGTGGAGTTTCCATGTTCTCCCTGTGTCCGCGAGGGTTTCTTCCGGGTTCTCCGGTTTCTCCCACAGTCCAAAAACATGGATGAAGTCAATTGAGTTCTCCAAATTGCCCCATATAGAATGTGTTTGTATGAGTGTGTCAGTGCCCATCGATAGGAGTATCTGCCCAGCGCCCGAAACATTCTTCCCTGGATGGGCATGGGGAATCCCACCGCGACCCTAGTAGTGGATAAAGCAGAAGATAATGGATGAATAGATATATTCATTCATTCATTCATTATCTCCCGCTTTATCCTCTATTAGGGTCACGGTGGGGTTCCCCATGCCCATCCAGGGGAGAACGTCTCGGGCGCTGGGCAGATACACCCAGGACAGGGCGCCAATCCATCGCTGGGTACACACTCACACACTCAAACACACTCTATATGGGGCAATTTAGAGAACTCAATTAACTTGATCCATGTTTTTGGACTGTGGGAGGAAACCGGAGAACCCGGAGGAAACCCACGCAGACACGGGGAGAACATGGAAACTCCACCCAGATGGGGATTCGAACCGGGAATCCCTAGTGCTGAGAGGAGAACGTGCTAAACACTAAGCCACCTTGCCGCCTGAATAGATATATATATACAGCAAATGTTTTTTTTAGGACAATGAATATTCAGCTGATTTTTGATACATTGCACAGAAAAGAACAAAATTAAAGTTCTAAACAGTGTGCAGAACAGACATGAAATCATTCGTGGTCATTCAGCAGACGCTTTTATCCAAAGCGACTTACAAGGTGAGCGCAGGGTTAATCACAGCGTCCCTGGAGCAATGAGGATAAGGGTCTTGCTCAAGGACCCACACTGGTAACTTCAGTGGACCTGGGATTTGAACCAGATTGATAGCCCAACACCCTGACCACTGAGCTACCGCACCCAGGTTTAAACAACAGACTCCTGTTATTGCTTTGTCTTATATACATAATGTTTTCAGAAATACAAATAAGGGGCCCCCACCATCGCTCCTCTGGGCCATGACCACATATTGAGCGGGGCACCCTCAGCAATGATATATTTTATTATGTGCCGTGTTTTTAGTCAAGGGCTCATCAAGAAAGCCATTAGTCAAATTTAAAGCTTAGAAGGTTTTATTACCAATAAACACATTTTCTTATTAAGTGCAGCTAATTAAATCTTAAATAACATCTATTTGTGTGTGCAATGAGAAAATGAATTAATCAATTAATTAAATGAACATAATGTAACTTTAAGTGCATAATTATTTTATCTGAAATTTGTACCTTCCGCTTAATCCTCTACCAGGGTCGCGGGGGGTGGGAGTGGGGGTTCCCCATGCCCATCAAGGGGAGAACGTTTCGAGCGCTGGGCAGATGCACCCAAGACAGGGCGCCAATCTATCACTGGGCACACACTCACTTACAAACACACTCTATATGGGGCAAATTGGAGCATTCAATTTCCCTTGAATCCATGTTTTTGGACTGTGGGAGGAAACCGGAGAACCCGGAGGAAACCCACGCGACATATATATATACATTTAAGCCACCCTGCTGGCCATATATATAGATATATGTCTGTAAATGTCCATATATAATATTTATATTATATAGTATACTACTAGGCGGTTGGCACGTTCGCCTCTCAGCGCTAGGCATTCCTCTTAGGGAGTTTCCATGTTCTCCCCGTGTCCGCGTGGGTTTCCTCCGGGTTCTCCGGTTTCCTCCCACAGTCCAAAAACATGGATCAAGTCAATTGAGTTCTCCAAATTGCCCCATATAGAGTGTGTCTGTGTGAGTGAGTGTGTGCCCAGTGATGGATTGGCGTCCTGTCCTGGGTGTATCTGCCCAGCGCCCGAAACAAGGGGAGACGTTCTCCCCTGGATGGGCATGGGGAACCCCACCGCGACCCTAATAGAGGATAAAGATAATGAATGAATGAACGATACTACTACTATATACTGATACTACTTCCATCCATCCATTATCTTCCGCTTTATCCTATATTAGGGTCACGGGGGGGGGGTTCTCCATGCCCATCCAGGGGAGAACGTTTCGGGAGCTGGGCAGATACACCCAGGACAGGACACCAATCTATCGCTGGGCACACACTCACTCACAAAAACACACTCTATATGGAGCAATTTGGAGAACTCAATTGACTTGATACATGTTTTTGGACTGTGGGAGGAAACCGGAGAACCCGGAGGAAACCCACGCGGACACGGGGAGAACATGGAAACCACTAAGCCACCGTGCCGCCCCTGATACTACTTCAGTATTCTATTCAAATAAGCTGCACGTGTGCTGACTGTGCATGTTTTTTTAAAGCATCACAGTTCTCCGAAACGTGTTAGTTTGGGGAGAGCGTAATGAATTTGTGCGTGTATGTGATTTTGGGACTAAAATGGCAACAGCGCCCTCTAAGGTCACAGATTTCAATGGTCACAGAATTTGGTGTTACAGCTGTGTTTGGAAGCGGGGACTTAAATCATTATTGTTACGTTTATCGTTGATGGTGTTGATGCGTGCAAAAAGTACGAAAATTGGTTCCATATGGAACCAATACTAATTTGCCGTATTGCGTATTTTATTGGACGGGTGGCAACCCTAGATGTACAGCATTCATTCGTTCATTCATTATCTCCCCCTTTATCCTCTATTAGGGTTGCGGTGGGGTTCCCCATGCCCATCCAGGGGAGAACGTCTCGGGTGCTGGGCAGATAGACCCAGAACAATCCATCGCTGGGCACACACTCACTCACACAGACACACTCTATATGGGGCAATTTTTTTGGGAATTCATTCAATTAACTTGATCCATGTTTTTGGCCTGTGGAAGGAAACCGGAGATCCCGGAGGAAACCCACGCAGACACGGGGAGAACATGGAAACTCCACCCAGATGGGGATTCGAACTGGGAATCCCTAGCGCTGAGAGGAGAACGTGCCAACCACTAAGCCACCGTGCCGCCCTAGATATACAGCATGTTAAATAATTTATAACTTCAAGTACGAACAGGATTGCGATAAGCTGAACGAAAAAAACGTTCACAAACTTTTGGTGTATAATATAGAACTCTTACAATACACAGGTTTCTGTCTCAAATCCAATCTTGCAGTTGTTGCCATCAAGTGATCTGAATCATTCGGAAGCATTTAGCACTTACTGCAAAGGTCGACGGGAGTGGGTTTTTATTTGGGCGGAAGCAATTAAAATGTTAGCTTTAAAATTGCTCCGTTAATGGATTCAGCATTTTTAAGTAAATAGTTCGGATTTGCATGTGAGACAATAACAAACTAACAGTCTGCCGAGGACAAAGACCAGAGTGCCGTTCCGAGGCAAGGCACATGCACCTAATAGGTTAATTCCCAACGCCGCTGCCCCAGAACTACGGTGCGGATTGCGTGCAAAAGAACAAAGGCCAAAACCAGCATAGAGCATTGGAAAAAAAAAACAATAACACAACAAATTAAACTGCTGGTAAAACAACAGAGAATGTATGAAAGCACATAAAAAACATGTGACCTACAGGGAACGAGGCGATGCCAATTAAAACAATGAGTCCCATTTTATCGATCTTTGGTGAGCCGTGAGGCGTGCATCACGCAGATTGATTTAGAACCTCAGTGTGTCTTTTGTTATCATCAAGATGGAACAACAATGACTACAAAATGCTTCACGATCTGGGAAAGATATAGACGGGGCAGGTGAGGTAAGAAGTTCAAGTAATTTATTTATATAGTGTTTTTTACAATAATTAATTGTCACAAAGCGGCTTTACAGCTTTATAAGCCTTTAAACCCCCAAAGAGCAAGCCGAAGCGACAGTGGCAAGAAAAAAACTCCCTGTTATGTTGTCATGTTGGGGGCGACATGGTGGCTTAGTGGTTAGCATGTTCTCCTCATGTGGGTTTCCTCCGGGTTCTCCGGTTTACTCCCACAGTCCAAAAACATTGCTCGAGGTCAATTGGATGCTTTAAATTACCCTATTCAAATTGCCCCATATGTGTGTGTGCGAACTGGTCTGCGGTGTATCTGCACAGCACAAAACGTTCTCCGCTGGATGGGCATGAGGAACCCACCTGAGGAACCCTACTAGAGGATTAATTCGGTGGTGTGCTGATCAGGTGACCCGTATTTAACAATTAAAAAAGCATATAAGTCTATTGAACGGCAGCACGGTGGCTTAGTGGTTGGCATGTTCTCCTCTCGGTGCTAGGGATTCCCGGTTCGAATCCCAATCCGCGTGGAGTTTCCATGTTCCTTCCGTGTCCATGTGGGTTTCCTCAGGGTTCTCCGGTTTACTCCCACAGTCCAAAAAACATTGCTCGAGGTCAATTGGATGCTTTAAATTACCCTATTCAAATTGCCCCATATAGTGTGTGTGTGTGTGTGTGTGTGTGCGAACTGGTCTGCGGGTGTATCTGCACAGCACAAAAAACGTTCTCCCCTGGATGGGCATGAGGAACCCACCTGAGGAACCCTACTAGAGGATTAATTCGGTGGTGTGCTGATCAGGTGACCCGTATTTAACAATTAAAAAAGCATATAAGTCTATTGAACGGCAGCACGGTGGCTTAGTGGTTGGCATGTTCTCCTCTCGGTGCTAGGGATTCCCGGTTCGAATCCCAATCCGCGTGGAGTTTCCATGTTCCTTCCGTGTCCATGTGGGTTTCCTCAGGGTTCTCCGGTTTACTCCCACAGTCCAAAAACATTGCTCGAGGTCAATTGGATGCTTTAAATTACCCTATTCAAATTGCCCCATATAGTGTGTGTGTGTGTGTGTGTGTGCGAACTGGTCTGCGGTGTATCTGCACAGCACAAAAACGTTCTCCCCTGGATGGGCATGAGGAACCCACCTGAGGAACCCTACTAGAGGATTAATTCGGTGGTGTGCTGATCAGGTGACCCGTATTTAACAATTAAAAAAGCATATAAGTCTATTGAACGGCAGCACGGTGGCTTAGTGGTTGGCATGTTCTCCTCTCGGTGCTAGGGATTCCCGGTTCGAATCCCAATCCGCGTGGAGTTTCCATGTTCCTTCCGTGTCCATGTGGGTTTCCTCAGGGTTCTCCGGTTTACTCCCACAGTCCAAAAACATTGCTCGAGGTCAATTGGATGCTTTAAATTACCCTATTCAAATTGCCCCATATAGTGTGTGTGTGTGTGTGTGTGTGTGCGAACTGGTCTGCGGTGTATCTGCACAGCACAAAAACGTTCTCCCCTGGATGGGCATGAGGAACCCACCTGAGGAACCCTACTAGAGGATTAATTTGGTGGTGTGCTGATCAGGTGACCCGTATTTAACAATTAAAAAAGCATATAAGTCTATTGAACGGCAGCACGGTGGCTTAGTGGTTGGCATGTTCTCCTCTCGGTGCTAGGGATTCCCGGTTCGAATCCCAATCCGCGTGGAGTTTCCATGTTCCTTCCGTGTCCGTGTGGGTTTCCTCAGGGTTCTCTGGTTTACTCCCACAGTCCAAAAACATTGCTTGAGGTCAATTGGATGCTTTAAATTACCCTATTCAAATTGCCCCATATAGTGTGTGTGTGTGTGTGTGTGTGTGTGTGTGTGTGTGTGTGTGCGAACTGGTCTGCGTTGTATCTGCACAGCACAAAAACGTTCTCCCCTGGATGGGCATGAGGAACCCACCTGAGGAACCCTACTAGAGGATTAATTTGGTGGTGTGCTGATCAGGTGACCCGTATTTAACAATTAAAAAAGCATATAAGTCTATTGAACGGCAGCACGGTGGCTTAGTGGTTGGCATGTTCTCCTCTCGGTGCTAGGGATTCCCGGTTCGAATCCCAATCCGCGTGGAGTTCCATGTTCTCCCTGTGACCACATGTGTTTCCTCCGGTTTCCTTCCACAGTCCAAAAACATGGATCAAGGTCAATTGAATTCTCCAAATTGCCCCATATAGAGTGTGTTTGTGTGAGTGTGAGTGAATGAATGGCACCCTGTCCTGGGTGCATCTGCCCAGCACCCGAAATGTTGGGATGGGTATGGGGAACCCCGTGACCCTAGTAGATAATAAAGCAGAAGATAATGAAGTTCACACACACAACACACACACTGGGGACAGTCACAACACACACACCAAGGACAGACACAACAAACACGCTGAGGACATAGACAGTACGCACACTGGGGACAGACACAACAAACACACTGGGAACAGTCACAACACACACACTGGGAACAGTCACAACACACACACCAAGAACAGACACAACAAACACTAGTACGAACCCTGGAGACAGACACAACAAACACGCTGAGGACATAGACAGTACGCACACTGGGGACAGACACAACAAACACACTGGGAACAGTCACAACACACACACTGGGAACAGTCACAACACACACTAGTACGAACCCTGGAGACAGACACAACACACATGCTGAGGACATTTCGGGCGCTGGGCAGATACACCCAGGACAGGGCACCAATCTATAACTGGGCACACACACACACAGACACAAACACACTTTATATGGGGCAATTTGGAGAACTCAATTGACCTTGATCCATGTTTTTGGACTGTGGGAGAAACCCCGGAGAACCCGGAGGAAACCCACGCGGACACGGGGAGAACATGGAAACTCCACCTAGATTGGGATTCGAACCGGGAATCCCTAGTGCTGAGAGGAGAACATGCTAAGCACAAAGCCACTGAGTCATTCTCGGTGTCGTAAGGAAACGCGATTCCCCTCTCTGCCCAAAATGACTCAGATTCGAACCCTAACCGTAGACCGAGTCGGAGCCGTGTGCTGGAGGACCTCGGTCTGTCCCTCCCTCTGCGGCAGATTGTGCACACTAACCTCAGACACTTTAATCAGAGCTTGACCTAAATATTCTTGTTTACTAAAACTTGAGTGGTTTAGTGGGAATTCGGTTCCAGAAAACATGGATAAACAAAAAAAAACAAAGCAAAGGATGGAAAGACAAATATAGAGTGGAAGTAACTCTTGAATCAGTGACGAACTTCGTCCATCCATCCATTACTATTAGGGTCGTGGGGGGTTCCCCATGCCCATCCAGGGGAGAACGTCTCAGGTGCTGGGCAGACACACCCAGGACAGGGCGCTAATCCATCGCTGGACTCACACTCACTCACTCTGACACACTCTATATGGGGCAATTTGAAGAACTCAATTGACTTGATTCATGTTTTTGGACTGTGGGAGGAAACCGGAGAACCTGGAGGAAACCCACACGGACACGGGGAGGACATGGAACCTCCACCCAGATGGGGATTTGAACCGGGAATCCCTAGCGCTGAGAGGAGAACATGCTAAACCACTAAGCCACCATGCCATTAAGGGAAAAAAAAAAGCAAAGGATGGAAAGACAAATATAGAGTGGAAGTAACTCTTGAATAAGTGAAGAACTTCGTCCATCCATTATCTTCTGCTTTGTCCTCTATTAGGGTCGTGTGGGGGGTTCCCCATGCCCATCCAGGGGAGAACGTTTCGGGCGCTGGGCAGAGACACCCAGGACAGGGTGCCAATCTATCACTGGACACAAACTTACTCACACAGACACACTCTATATGGGGAACTCAATTGACTTGATCCATGTTTTTGGACTGTGGGAGGAAACCGGAGAACCTGGAGGAAACCCACACGGACACGGGGAGAACATGGAATCTCCACCCAGATGGGGATTTGAAGCGGGAATCCCTCGTGCTGAGAGGAGAACATGCCAACCACTAAGCCACCGTTCCCTTAAGGAAAAAAAAACAAAGCAAAGGATGGAAAGACAAATGTAGAGTGGAAGTAACTTTTGAATCAGTAACGAACTTCGTCCATCCATCCATTATCTTCTGCTTTGTCCTCTACTAGGGTCACAGGGGGGGTTCCCCATGCCCATCCTGGGGAGAACGTTTCGGGCGCTGGGCAGATACACCCAGGACAGGACGCCAATCTATCGCTGGACACACACTTACTCACACAGACACACTCTATATGGGGCAATTTGAAGAACTCAATTGACTTGATCCATGTTTTTGGACTGTGGGAGGAAACCAGAGAACCCGGAGGAAACCCACACGGACACGGGGAGAACATGGAAACTCCACCCAGATGGGGATTTGAAGCGGGAATCCCTAGCGCTGAGAGGAGAACATGCCAACCACTAAGCCACCGTGCCATTAAGGGAAAAAAAACAAAGCAAAGGATGGAAAGACAAATATAGAGTGGAAGTAACTCTTGAATAAGTGAAGAACTTCGTCCATCCATTATCTTCTGCTTTGTCCTCTATTAGGGTCACGGGGGGGGTTCCCCATGCCCATCCTGGGGAGAACGTTTCGGGCGCTGGGCAGAGACACCCAGGACAGGGCGCCAATCTATCACTGGACACAAACTTACTCACACAGACACACTCTATATGGGGCAATTTGGAGAACTCAATTGACTTGATCCATGTTTTTGGACTGTGGGAGGAAACTGGAGAACCAGGAGGAAACCCACGTGGACACGGGGAGAACATGGAAACTCCATCCTGATGGGGATTTGAAGCGGGAATCCCTAGCGCTGAGAGGAGAACATGCCAACCACTAAGGCACCGTGTCGCCCAGTGACAAACTCAATTAAAATAAATGGTATAAATCAAGGAGATTGGCAAATTCTGAAACACTGTACAAAAAAAAAAGCCGGGGAGGATGAAGAAACCCGCAGAAGAGGAAAAAAGCATGGAGGAAAACAGACCTGGGCCGAGTGCCACCGAATCAAATACATAACAATAGAGCTCATCTGCCGACGAGCAAACAGAACCAAAATAGAACCGCGCTCCAAAATACACACGGGATGAAAACAAACGTCAACAGAAGCAGAAGAAATATCAGAAACCGTCAAACTGGCGTAAGTCGACGCTGTTAATGAAATAAAACATTCATATTTAGTCATTTAGCAGACGGGGCGGCACGCTGGCTTGGTGGTTAGCATGTTCTCCTCTCAGCGATCGGGATTCCCGGTTCGAATCCCGGTTCGAATCCCAATCTGGGTTCTCCAGTTTCCTTCCACAGTTCAAAAACCTGATTCAGGTATAGTGAATGCTCCAAATTGCCCCATATAGAGTGTGTCTGTGTGACTCAGAGTGTGACCAGCGATAGATTGGTGCCCTGTCCTGGGTCTATCTGCCCAGCGCTCGGAACATTCTCCCCTGGATGGGCACGGGGAACCCGAACCCGAACAGAAACGAGTTTATGAGGAATACAGTGTTCAGTGATCATTACATAAATTCAACTATTGGTAATAAAAGAAAAACGTCTATGTTTAAATAAATCTTTTCATTCATTCATTAATTATCTCCCGCTTTATCCTCTATTAGGGTCGCGGTGGGGTTCCCCATGCCCATCCAGGGGAGAACGTCTCGGGCGCTGGGCAGATACACCCAGGACAGGGCGCCAATCCATCGCTGGGCACACACTCACTCACACAGACACACTCTATATGGGGCAATTTAGAGAACTCAATTGACTTGATCCATGTTTTTGGACTGTGGGAGGTAACCGGAGAACCCGGAGGAAACCCACGCGGACACGGGGAGAACATGGAAACTCCACCCAGATGGGGATTCGAATCGGGAATCCCTAGCGCTGAGAGGAGAACATGCCAACCACTAAGCCACCGTGCCGCCCTGTTTAAATAAATCTAACAGGACATTAAATGTTCATGTTTAAATTTTTATTGTGTGATAATCAGGCATGGTGTCTTAGTGGTTGGCATGTTCTCCTCTCAGTGCTAGGGATTCCCGTTTCAAATCCCCATCTGGGTGGAGTTTCCATGTTCTCCCCGTGTCCGCGTGGGTTTCCTCCGGGTTCTCCGGTTTCCTCCCACAGTCCAAAAACATGGATCAAGTCAATTGAGTTCTCCAAATTGCCCCATATAGAGTGTGTTTATGTGAGTGAGTGTGTGCCCAGCGATAGATTGGCACCCTGTCCTGGGTGTATCTGCCCAGTGCCCGAAACGTTCTCCCCTGGATGGGCATGGGAAACCCCACCGCGACCCTAATAGAGGATAAAGCGGGAGAAAATGGATGGATGGATATTTGTATTTGTGGTAACTTAGGCACTTAGCGGTTAAAACGTTCTCTCAGCACTTGGGATCCAGGATCTCATCCCAATCTGGGTGGAGTTTCCATGTTCTCCCCATGTCCATGTGGGTTTCCTCCCACCGTCCATGGTGGGACATGGTTTCACGATAAACCGAATGCCCCAAATTGCCCCATATAGTGTGTGTTTGTGTGTATATCTCTGTGAGTGTGCCAAGCAATAGATTGGCGCCCTGTCCTGGGTGTGGTACCCCAGCGCCCGAGACGTTCTCCCCACCGCGACCCTAGTGGAGGATAAAGCAGAAGATAATGGATGGATGGATATTTGTATTTGTGATTGAGGTTTATCTGGGGGTTATGAGTGGCATGTGTTGCCAAATTTAATTTGAGACGACCTTCCATCCAAACTAGACATGTCCCGGTGTGGCAGGCAGAGATAAAAGCCCCATGTGGGTTTCCTCCCACTGTCCATGGTGAGACATGGTTTCATGATAAACCGAATGCCCCAAATTGCCCCTATAGTGTGTGTTTGTGTGTATATCTGTGTGAGTGTGCCAAGCAATAGATTGACGCCCTGTCCTGGGTGTGTTACCCCGGTGCTCAAAACGTTCTCTCAGCACTGGGGATCTAGGATTGCATCCCAATCTGGGTGGAGTTTCCATGTTCTCCCCATGTCCATGTGGGTTTCCTCCCACCGTCCATGGTGAGACATGGTCTCATGATAAACCGAATGCCCCAAATTGCCCCCTATAGTGTGTGTTTGTGTGTATATCTGTGTGAGTGAGTCAAGCAATAGATTGACACCCTGTCCTGGGTGTGTTACCCCGGTGCTCCAAACGTTCTCTCAGTGCTGGGGATCCAGGATCTCATCCCAATCTGGGTGGAGTTTCCATGTTCTCCCCATGTCCATGTGGGTTTCCTCCCACTGTCCATAAACATGGTTTCATGATAAACCGAATGCCCAAAATTGCCCCATATAGTGTGTGTTTGTGTGTATATCTGTGTGAGTGAGTCAAGCAATAGATTGACACCCTGTCCTGGGTGTGTTACCCCGGTGCTCCAAACGTTCTCTCAGTGCTGGGGATCCAGGATCTCATCCCAATCTGGGTGGAGTTTCCATGTTCTCCCCATGTCCATGTGGGTTTCCTCCCACTGTCCATAAACATGGTTTCATGATAAACCGAATGCCCAAAATTGCCCCCTATAGTGTGTGTTTGTGTGTATATCTGTGTGAGTGAGTCAAGCAATAGATTGACACCCTGTCCTGGGTGTGGTACCCCAGCGCCTGAGACGTTCTCCCCTGTATGGGCATGGGGAACCCCCCACGACCCTAGTAGAGGATAAAGCAGAAGATAATGGATGGATGGATATTTGTATTTGTGGCAACTTAGGCACTTAGCGGTTAACATGTTCTCCTCTCAGCGCTGGGGATCCAGGTTCTCATCCCAATCTGGGTGGAGTTTCCATGTTCTCCCCATGTCCATGTGGGTTTCCTCCCACCGTCCATGGTGAGACATGGTTTCATGATAAACCGAATGCCCCAAATTGCCCCCTATAGTGTGTGTTTGTGTGTATATCTGTGTGAGTGTGCCAAGCAATAGATCGGCGCCCTGTCCTGGGTGTGTTACCCCTGCGACTGAGACGTTCTCCCCTTTATGGGTTATGGGGAACCCCCCACGACCCTAGTAGAGGATAAAGCAGAAGATAATGGATGGATGGATATTTGTATTTGTCCATGTGGGTTTCCTCCCACTGTCCATGGTGGGACATGGTTTCATGATAAACCGAATGCCCCAAATTGCCCCCTATAGTGTGTGTTTGTGTGTATATCTGTGTGTGAGTGTGCCAAGCAATAGATTGGCGCCCTGTCCTGGGTGTGTTACCCCGGTGCTCAAAACGTTCTCTCAGCACTGGGGATCCAGGATTGCATCCCAATCTGGGTGGAGTTTTAATGTTCTCACCATGTCCATGTGGGTTTCCTCCCACCGTCCATGGTGGGACATGGTTTCATGATAAACCGAATGCCCCAAATTGCCCCATATAGTGTGTGTTTTTGTGTGTATATCTGTGTGAGTGAGCCAAGCAATAGATTGGCGCCCTGTCCTGGGTGTATCTGCCCAGCGCCCGAGACGTTCTCCCCACCGCGACCCTAGTAGAGGATAAAGCAGAAGTTAATGGATGGATGGATATTTGTATTTGTCCATGTGGGTTTCCTCCCACTGTCCATGGTGAGACATGGTTTCATGATAAACCGAATGCCCCAAATTGCCCCTATAGTGTGTGTTTGTGTGTATATCTGTGTGAGTGTGCCAAGCAATAGATTGGCGTCCTGTCCTTGGTGTGTTACCCCAGCGCCCAAGACGTTCTCCCCTGTATGGGCATGGGGAACCCCCCACGACCCTAGTAGAGGATAAAGCAGAAGATAATGGATGGATGGATATTTGTATTTGTGGTAACTTAGGCACTTGGCGGTTAACATGTTCTCCTCTCAGCACTGGGGATCCAGGATTGCATCCCAATCTGGGTGGAGTTTCCATGTTCTCCCCATGTCCATGTGGTTTTCCTCCCACCGTCCATGGTGAGACAAGGTTTCATGATAAACCGAATACCCCAAATTGCCCCTATAGTGTGTGTTTTTGTGTATATCTGTTTGAGTGTGCCAAGCAATAAATTGACGCCCTGTCCTGGGTGTGTTACGCCGGTGCTCCAAACGTTCTCCCCTGGATGCGCATGGGCAACCCAAGAAATGAATATTTGTATTCGTTATACATTAAAAACTGATGTAAATGATGTGAATTTTGTGCTTATTGTTGGTACTGCCTTTACAAAAAATGTTTTTCAGTAATATAATAATATTCTTTATATAATATAATAATATTCTTTATATAATATAATAATATTCTTTATATAATATAATAATTCTTGCCTTTTACACACACGCTGCTCATCCGTTGCCAGCTATTAAAGCAGTCTGTACAGAGGGTAGCTCTTGGCTCCTTTAAACACATTAAAACCAGGCGCAATATGCCAACTGCAAAGAAACAGACATCGCCAAACTTCTGGCTACTCTGTTTTGGCTAATTAGGTGTGATTTGGCTGTAAATGTATAAAACGAATTCCAATTTATGATGCGTTGACTTTTCAAATCATTTCTGTAGCCACCTGCATTCTGACACACTGAACGATCTCGGAATCCCCGAATCGGGTCTGTCTTACCTTAACTCGGTTCTTCTAAGATCGTTCACTCGCTCTAGATAAATGTCGACCTAATTTTCCCTCCATATGTTCACCGCTGGCATAGTGGTTGGCATGTTCTCCTCTCAGCACTAGGGATTCCCGGTTCAAATCCCAATCTGGGTGGAGTTTCCATGTTCTCCCCGTGTCCGTGTAGGTTTCCTCTGGGTTCTCCGGTTGTCTCCCATAGTCCAAAAACATGGCTCAAGGTCAATTGGATGCTTTAAATTACCCTATACAAATTGCCCCATATAGTGTGTGTGTGAGTCTGGGTGACTGAGTGTACGAACTGGTCTGGGGTGTATCTGCACAGTGCAAAAACGTTCTCCCCTGGACCCACCCCCAATCTGGGTGGAGTTTCCATGTTCTCCCCGTGTCCGTGTAGGTTTCCTCTGGGTTCTCTGGTTTCCTCCCACAGTCCAAAAACATGGATCAAGGTAAATAGACTGCTCTAAATTGCCCCATATAGAGTTTTGTTGCCTGATAATGGATTCACATTATATGATAACTCAAATCCCAATCTGGGTGGAGTTTCCATGTTCTCCGCATGTCTGCGTGGGTTTCCTCTGGGTTCTCCGGTTTCCTGCCACAGTCCAAAAACATGGATTCAAGGTCAATTGAATACTCCAAATTGCCCCATATGCCCAGCAAAGGATTATCGGTCTTTGCTGGGTGTATCTGCCCAGCGCCCAAACGTTCTCCCCTGGATGGGCACGGGGAACCCTTCCGTGACCCTAATAGAGGATTAAGTGGCAGATAATGAAAGAATGCATAACATGTGTATTAAAACCTGACTCATACAGTATATTATTATTATTATATTATTTTAAGGGGAAAAACTGGGTATGCTAAAAAATTTAAATGGTTTTAAGCACACCCCTGAATGTCAGCCATTTATAAAATCGATAGGGTTTTGCTCGGAGCCATGAAAGACTTATTGCCCATCTCAGGGGGAATTTGTTTACCTACTATATCAAGTAGTTCGTGGACCCGGGAGAGCACTGTTATGTCTGCAGTTCTGATCTAAGACCACTGGATCCTTCATCATCAGAGAAACAGAGCTAGAGTACACAAGGTCAGCTAGGGATTTATGATCTTCCCTAAATGGAATAAACGGCACAAAGGAAAGCAGAGAGATGTCTGGTAATAACCATTTCATCACACTGACTTCTTAAAGCTCTCGAAAAAATGGGTTTTGTCGAGCTCTGGCATTTCACTGAGATTGTGACGGATCGCAACTAAGTCTGAGCATCTGGCTGAATTTCAATCCTTTTTTTGTGTGTGTGAGAGGAATGACGATTTTTTTCATCGATCGATCGATTGATTGGTAGGTTTGTCATCTTGTTTGGCTGATTCTGATTGATTACAACTGTGTCGTTGATGTTATTTACATATTCGGACGATTTTGTGGCCTGATAATGGATTCACATTATATGATATACACACACATATATATATACTATAAATATATTCATTCATTCATTCATTATCGCCCGCTTTATCCTCTATTAGGGTCACGGTGGGGGGGGTTCCTCATGCCCATCCAGGGGAGAACGTCTCAGGCGCTGGGCAGATAGACCCAGGACAGGGCGCCAATCCATCGCTGGGCACACACTCACTCACACAGACACTCTATATGGGGCAATTTTGAGAATTCAATTGATTTGATCCATGTTTTTGGACTGTGGGAGGAAACCGGAGAACCCAGAGGAAACCCACGCAGACACGGGGAGAACATGGAAGCTCCACCCAGATGGGGATTCGAACCGGGAATCCCTAGCGCTGAGAGGCGAACGTGCTGACCACTAAGCCACCGTGCCACTATAAATATATACTATATTATATTTCATATTATATTTCACAGGGCGGCCCGGTGGCTTAGTGGGTTCTCCGGTTTCCTCCCACAGTCCAAAAACATGCATCAAGTTAATTGAGTTCTCTAAATTGCCCCATATAGAGTGTGTTTGAGTGTGTGAGTGTGTGCCCAGCGATGGATTGGCGCCCTGTCCTGGGTGTATCTGCCCAGCGCCCGAGACGTTCTCCCCTGGATGGGCATGGGGAACCCCACCGCGACCCTAATAGAGGATAAAGCGGGAGATAATGAATGAATGAATGAATTAATTATATTTCACATTTCACATCGCGATATGTGTAATTCTCATTTTCTTCTTTAAAATTAAAATTTTAATTATTATTTTAAAATAACGGGGTAATCGGGGTCCGTAACCCATTATTTTGTTCTTGTCTCATGTAACACGTGATATTAATGATAATGACAATTTTCTGGAATCTTGAATTCTTGAATCTTGAAAATCCCAATCTGGGTGGAGTTTCCATGTTCTCCCCGGGTTCTCAGGTTTCGTCCCACAGTCCAAAAAACGTGGATTCAAGGTAAATTGCCCCATATAGAGTGTGTCTGTACGAGTGAGTGTGTGCCCAACAATGTATTGGCACCCTGTCCCGGCTGTATCTGCCCAGCACCCAAAATGTTCTGGATGAGCATAAGGTACAACCCTCCCCACAATCCTAGTAGAGGATTAAGCGGAAGATATTAATTGATTGATTGATTGATTGATTGATTGATTGATTGATTGATTGATCATCTTGTTTGACTGAGTCGGATTGATTACAACAGTGTTGTTGATGTTATTTACATAATTGGACAATTTTGTGGCCTGGTAATGGATTCACATTACAGTATATGATAACTCATATCCCAATCTGGGTGGAGTTTCCATGTTCTCCCTGGGTTCTCGGGTTTCCTCCCACAGTCCAAAAGCATGGATTCAAGGTAAATTGCCCCATATAGAGTGTGTTTGTGTGTGTCTGTGTGAGTGAGTGAGTGTGTGCCCAACAATGTTTTGGTGCCCTGTCCCAGCTGTATCTGCCCAGTGCCCAAAATGTTCTCCCCTGGATGAGCATGGGGAACCAGCATCCCACACCCACAATCCTAGTAGAGGATTAAGCAGAAGATAATGATTGATTGATTGATCATCTTGTTTGGCTGATTCAGATTGATTACAACTGTGTTCTTGATGTTATTTACATATTTGGACGATTTTGTGGCCTGATAATGGATTCACGGGTGGCACGGTGGCTTAGTGGTCAGCACGTTAGCCTCTCAGCGCTAAGGATTCCCGGTTCGAATCCCAATCTGGGTGGAGTTTCCAGTGGTTCTCCGGTTTCCTCCCACAGTCCTAAAACATGGATCAAGTCAAAGGAGTTCTCTTAATTGCCCCATATAGAGTGTGTCTGTGTGAGTGAGTGTGTGCCCAGCCATAGAATGACACCCTGGATGGGCATGGGAAACGTTCTCCTCTGGATTGTCATGGGGACCCCCCCCCCCCAGCGACCCAAGTAGAGAATAAAGCGGAACATAATAGATGGATGGATACTGTAACCATCTACCCTTGTGCAACCTAGTGGTTAGAAATATCATAACGACTAGTCGGCTTAGTGGTTAGCATGTTCTCCTCTCAGCGCTGGGGCTTCCAGGCTTGAATCCCAATCTGGGTGGAGTTTCCATGTTCTCCCCGTGTCCGTGTGGGTTTCCTTCAGGTTCTCCGGTTTCCTCCCACGGTCCAAATACACAGATTCAAGGTAAGGCTGTGTAAGTGAGTGTGCCCAGTGATAGATTGGTGCCCTGTCTTGGGTGTATCTGCCCAGTGCCAGAAACGTTCTCCCCTGGATGGGTATGGGGAACACCCCCCCCCCCTCCCCGCAAAGAACCTAGTAGAGGATTAAGTGGAAGATGATTGAATGACTGATTGATTGATTGATTAATTGGTTGATTGATTGATTGATTTATCATCTTGGCTGATTTGGATTGATGGATTCGGATTATATGATAACTCCAAGCTTTGCGGTGGTTTAGTGGTCAGCATGTTCTCCTCTCTGCACTGGGGATCCAGGTTCGAATCTCAATCTGGATGGAGTTTCCATGTTCTCCACATGTCTGTGCGGGTTTTCCTCCAGAGTTTGTCCTGTAAGTCAGAGCCAGTGCCTTGTCCTTAATACGAGCAGCTACTGGGAGCCAATGGAGAGAGAGAGAGTGGTGGAGTCACATGAGCTGGTTGACCACAAATTGTCCTGTAAGCTTAAATATGGGTGTTTGTGATTAAGAAAAACAACAGAATATGCCATTCTTTCATCTCTGACCATGTATTCCTTGTGTCTATGAGAGATAGAAGGATGTGGGTACGTCCAAGTATGTCCTCTGTTCCAGGCTTTGATGGGCTCTACGGTCTCTGCAGACTTCGCTGTGCTCTGTGTCCTGCTCTGAGCTCACGCATACTTTGCTTTTGCCTTTATCCTCCTGCCTTTTCCTGTTACTCCCTCCAGGCACTTTACATCTTACATTTACTTCTATTCTTAGGTAGTATCTAAGCAGGTTTGATTTTTTTTTCCCTATTAGAATACTGCCTCTACAGACGGATTTGGTTCCATTTGAAAGACGGTCCTAGCTTTGCCGTACTTCTCTTTGTAGACGATGCGTTTATTTCTAAATAGTACATTTACATTTACATTTTTGTCATTTATTGGACGCTTTTATCCAAAGCGACTTACAAGGTGAGCACAGGGTTAACACAACATCCCTGGAGCAATGAGGGTTAAGGGTCTTGCTCAAGGACCCTTCAAGTAACTTCAGTGGACCTGGGATTTGAACCGCCAACCTTCAGATTGATAGCCCTTCAGATTGATAGCCCAACGCCCTAACCATTGAGCTACCACTCCCATAGTAAAATGTTGTTCATTCATCCATTATCTGACGCTTAATCCTCTACTGGGGTCGTGGAGGGGGGTTCCCCATGACCATCCAGGGGAGAACGTTTCGGGCACTGGGCAGATACACCCAAGACAGGGCGCCAATCTATCACTGGGCACACTCACTTACACAGCCTTACCTTGAATCTGTGTATTTGGACTGTGGGAGGAAACCGGAGAACCTGAAGGAAACCCACATGGACACAGGGAGAACATGGAAACTCCACCCAGATTGGGATTCAAGCCTGGATCCCCAACGCTGAGAGGAGAACATGCTAACCACTAAGCCGACTAGTTGTTATGATATTTCTAACCACTAGGTGGCACAAGGGTAGATGGTTACAGTATCCATCCATCTATTATCTTCCGCTTTATTCTCTACTAGGGTCGCTGGGGGGGGGGGTCCCCATGACAATCCAGAGGAGAACGTTTCCCATGCCCATCCAGGGTGTCATTCTATGGCTGGGCACACACTCACTCACACAGACACACTCTATATGGGGCAATTTGGAGAATTCAATTGACTTGATCCATGCTTTTGGACTGTGGGAGGAAGCCGGAGAACCCAGAGGAAACCCACGCGGACATGGGGAGAACATGGAAACTCCACCCAGATTGGGATTCGAACCTGGAATCCCTAGCGCTGAGAGGAGAACATGCCACCGTGCCGCCTGATGACAATATCATCTCATCAAATTATCTTCCGCTTAGTCCTCTACTACGGTTGTGGTAGGGTGGTGGGGGGAGGGTGGAGGTTCTCTTCCCCATGCCCATCCAGGGGAGAACGTCTCGGGCGCCGGGCAGATAGACCCAGGACAGGGCGCCAACCTATCGCTGGGCACACACTCACTCACACAGACACACTCTATATGGGGCAATTTTGAGAATTCAATTGACTTGATCCATGTTTTTGGACTGTGGGAGGAAACCGGAGAACCCGGAGAACCCGGAGGAAACCCACGCAGACACGGGGAGAACATGGAAACTCCACCCAGATGGGGATTCGAACCTAGCGCTGAGAGGCGAACGTGCTGACCACTAAAACACCGTGCCGCCTTAAAGCAACCAATAAATTAAAATGATTAAATAAAAAAAGTATTAAATAAATAAACCATATATAATTAATTTAAAACGTCTATGTCTTTAAAATGTAGGATAATTAGACATTTAATTTTTTACACATGTACGATTCGAAGAATTACGAGTACGAATTCTTGGACATAGAAGTTACGGGTATGACATTTTAGGATTTACGCACGTAACAAATCGAAAGGTTACGAGTACGATTTTTAGCATTTATACACGTGCGAATGGAAAAGTGACAACCTACGTCACGTCACCGGCTAATTAGCTTTAACGCATCGAGCGGATGACCAATCGATTCATCACCATGTGTATGTGTTGACCGCTGCTGTTGTTCAAGTTCAAGTTCAAGTAATTTATTTATGTCGCGCTTTTTACAACAGTACATTGTCACAAAGCAGCTTTACAAAATGAAAAGCCTTTAAACCTCCAAAGAGCGAGCCGAAGCGACAGTGGCAAGACAAAACTCCCTGTTATGTTGTTATTTAAGGAAGAAACCTTGTGAGGACCGAGGCTCAGTGGGGGACTCGTCCTCCTTGAGCGGCCAGGCAGCAACAACAGTGTAGGACACTAATGTACAGATATTAAACAAATGGAAAAACTAACAACTGGAAAACTATATGTGAGTCCATTAGGGGGCGTCCTGCAGGACCGCCTTGTCAGGTTCCATCCAGTATTCGTCAGCAGAGCCATGGATGAAGATCTCCAGGAAGCCGGGGGACACCTCAAAAGAAACAGACGAGGAAGGCAGTTAGAGCTGATAATAAAGCACGGCATTTAATTAATAAGTAATTATTGACACAGTGCAGCATGTGACTCCGGCATCACTGACTAGAGCAGCAGAACTAAAAGAGGCAGATCCTGCAGGGTACATAGTTGAGATGGCGCCCCGGAACAGCATCATTTCAGTGCCACACCCCCCCCATTAATGATGAGGTGAAACGCCAGCATACACCGATCACAGATTACCCCCCAACACAGCCAAGTCTGAGACCTACATCGTTATCTACAGGGGATTAATTAAACGCAAGATTAAATAAATGTGTTTTTAATTGATTTTTAAAGATTAATAATGATTCAGAATCACGAACAGTAACTGGAAGGCTATTCCAAAGTTGTCTGTGTTGTTGTCTGTGTTTCTACCATTATTAATTAATAATAATATATATTATTAGTGGGCTTAATATTGGTGGCTTAATTGTTCTCATGTTCTCCTCTCAGCGCTAGCGATTCCCGGTTCGAATCCCCATCTGGGTGGAGTTTATAGAGTGTGTGTGTGTGAGTGAGTGAGTGTGTGCCCAGCAATAGACTGGCGCCCTGTCCTGGGTGTATCTACCCAGCGCCCGAAACGTTCTCCCCTGGATGGGCATGGGGAACCCCCCGCGACCCTAGTATTGCCTCTCTAAGGATTCTCGGTTCGAATCGGAATCTGGGTGGAGTTTCCATGTTCTCCACATGTATGCGTGGGTTTCCTCCGGGTTCTCCGGTTTCCTCCCACAGTCCAAAAACATGGATCAAGGTCAACTGAATTCTCCAAATTGCCCCATATAGAGTGTGTTTCTGTGTGTTTTTGTGTATTTCTGTTAGAGTGAGTGAGTGTGTGCCCAATGATAGATTGGCGCCCTGTCCTGGGTGTATCTACCCAGCGCCCGAAACGTTCTCCCCTGGATGGACATGGGGAACCCCCCACGACCCTAGTATTGCCTCTTTAAGGATTCCCGGTTCGAATCGCTGTCTGGGTGGAGTTTCCATGTTCTCCCCGTGTCCTCGTGGGTTCCCTCCGGGTTCTCCGGTTTCCTCCCACAGTCCAAAAACATGGATCAATGTCAATTGAATTCTCCAAATTGCCCCATATAGAGTGTGTTTCTGTGTGTTTTTGTGTATTTCTGTGTGAGTGAGTGAGTGTGTGCCCAATGATAGATTGGCACCCTGTTCTGGGTGTATCTACCCAGCGCCCGAAACGTTCTTCCCGGGATGGGCGTGGGGAACCCCCCGCGACCCTAGTATTGCCTCTCTAAGGATTCCCGGTTCGAATCGGAATCTGGGTGGAGTTTCCATGTTCTCCACATGTACGCGTGGGTTTCCTCCGGGTTCTCCGGTTTCCTCCCACAGTCCAAAAACGTGGATCAAGGTCAATTGAATTCTCCAAATTGCCCCATATAGAGTGTGTTTCTGTGTGTTTTTGTATATTTCTGTGTGAGTGA
Organism: Corydoras sp. C115; assembly: GCA_019802505.1. NCBI lineage: Eukaryota > Metazoa > Chordata > Actinopteri > Siluriformes > Callichthyidae > Corydoras > Corydoras sp. C115. The sequence continues at coordinate 73,938 of JAFMOC010000821.1, read as the reverse complement.
GTGAGTGTGTGCCCAATGATAGATTGGCGCCCTGTCCTGGGTGTATCTACCCAGCGCCCGAAACGTTCTCCCCTGGATGGGCATGGGGAACCCCCCGCGACCCTAGTATTGCCTCTCTAAGGATTCCCGGTTCAAATCGGAATCTGGGTGGAGTTTCCATGTTCTCCACATGTACGCGTGGGTTTCCTCCGGGTTCTCCGGTTTCCTCCCACAGTCCAAAAACGTGGATCAAGGTCAATTGAATTCTCCAAATTGCCCCATATAGAGTGTGTTTCTGTGTGTTTTTGTATATTTCTGTGTGAGTGTGTGAGTGTGTGCCCAATGATAGATTGGCGCCCTGTCCTGAGTGTGTCTACCCAGCGCCCGAAACGTTTTCCCCTGGATGGACATGGGGAACCCCCCACGACCCTAGTATCGCCTCTCTTAGGATTCCCGGTTTGAATCGCAATCTGGGTGGAGTTTCCATGTTCTCCCCGTGTCCGAGTGGGTTTCCAGTCCAGGTTTTTCTGGTGTTATTGGAGACTTTTGGAGACTCTACAATGGACACTTGTTACAGATACAGATACAGTTACCTGTTGTGACCCCGTCCTCTGGATGGCACTTGGTAACGTATTGGTTCTGTAAAGTCAGTGCTCTAAAGGCATCTGTTCTGTCAGTTGCTAAGTGAAAATGTAACTTCCTGTCCTAATAAAACTGAGCGTGTCCTCCACATTTAATGCAGTAAAACACACACATATACACACACTGAATAAAGTGAGAACACAAGCCTGGAGCAGATGGCAGCCTTGTATACAGCGCCCAGGGAACAATGGGGTTAGGTTGCCCTTGCTCAAGGGCGATTCAGCCATAGTAGCTGTTGCGACCGGGAATTGAACCAAGGACCTTCAGTTGGTAAGGCTGGTTTCTTAACCACAAGCCCACGACTACCCCAGTCTTTCATATTATTGTTTACACAGCACAATAACTAAGTTGTTAAATGAAATGTACTAATATTTGTTTATATTCATTTTAGCATTGCGAGACAACCGGATTGAACTGGTTCGAGCCTCGTGGAAGGAGCTGACCATCAGCATAAATGAAGTGACGTTGTCAGATGAGGGACAATATACGTGCTCACTCTTCACCATGCCTATAAAAACCTCCAAGGCCTTTCTCACAGTTCTTGGTAAATAGATCTTCATAGACATCACACAGATTTGTCCTTATCATTCATATTGGAATGCAGAAGTAAGGATTCTAATAAAAGTATTCCATTTGTATCGTCATCTAGAAAATATCATTCGTTTTCCACTATTTCCCAATATAAGAAATTATTCGGCATTATTTACTCATTTTTTTTTCTTTGAGCTTCAATGCCAAATGTTTGTTTTCTCAGGAGTTCCAGAAAAACCAGAGATCACTGGGTTAACGAGACCTGCTTTGGAAGGGGAGGAGGTCACCCTTACTTGCAGTACCTCCGGCAGCAAACCAGCTGCTGACATCCGATGGTTCAGGAACGATAAGGAGGTGCAAGGTGGTTATGAGGATATTAGTCGATCCAACTTCTGAAATTCTTCAAACATACATGTTTTCGAAGTGTTGCAACAACTGCATTGCCTGTTTACAAAAGAGACATAAGAGATACATCCATCCGTCATTTATCTTCCACTTAATCTTCTACTAGGGTCACGGGTGGGGATCCCCATGCCCATCCAGGGGAGAACGTTTCAGGCACTGGGCGAATGCCAATCTATCACTGGACACACACTCACTCACTCAAACACACTCTATATGGGGCATTTTGGAGCATTCAATTGAACTTGAGCCATGTTTTTGGACTGTGGGAGGAAACCGGAGAACCCGGAGGAAACCCACACGCGGACACAGGGAGAACATGGAAACTCCAGGAAATCCGGGAATCCCTAGTGCTGAGAGGAGAACGCGCCAACCACTAAGCCACCGTGCCGCCCCCTAAGTCATATGTTAAGTTAAAATTAAAATTAAAATAGAATAATGTGGGTAGGATGGCATGGTGGTTTAGTGGTTAGCATGTTCTCCTCTCAGCGCTAAAGATTCCCGGTTCGAATCGCCATCTGGGTGGAGTTTCCATGTTCTCCCCGTGTCCATGTGGGCTTCTTCGGGTACTTCGGTTTCCTCCCACAGTTCAAACACATGGATCAAGATCAATTGATAGGTTGGCGCCCTGTCCTGGGTGTATCTGCCCAGTGTCCCGAGACGTTCTCCCCTGGATGGGCACGGGGACCCCCCCCCCCCGCAACCCTAGTAGAGGATAAAGCGGAAGGTAATGTGTGGGGTGGGACGGTGGCTTAGTGGTTAGCACATTCACCTCTTAGTGCTGTGAATTCCAGTTCGAATCCCAATCTGGGTGGAGTTTCCATGTTCTGTGTCCGTGTGGGTTTCCTGCGGGTTCTCCGGTTTCCTCCCACAGTCCAAAAACATAAACTCAAGGTCAATCGAATGCTATAATTCTCCCATATACAGTGTGTCTGTGTGAGTGAGTGTGTGCCCAGTGATAGATTGGCGCCCTGTCCTGGGTGTATCTGCCCAGCGCCCGAAACGTTCTCCCCTTGATGGGCATGGGGAACCCCCCCCCTCCCCCGCGACCCTAATAGAGGATTAAACGGAATGGGGCCAGGTAATAGTAGAGATCCTTGTACCAATTTATAATATATTTTATGCTTAGAAGATGAAGATGGGTAGGGGGCACAGATGGCTTAGTTGTTTGGCATGTTCTCTTCTCAGATATAGGAATTCCCAGTTCAAATCCCAATCATGGTATAGTTTCCATGTCCTCCCTGTGTCCACGTGGGTTTCCTCTGGGTTCTCCGTTTTCCTCCCATGGTCCAAAAACATGGATCAACGTCAATTGAATTCTCCAAATTGCCCCATACGTAGTGTGTCTGTGTGAGTGAGTGTGCTTAGCGACAATTTGGCATCCTATCTTGGGTGTATCTGCCCAGCGCCCGAAACGTTCTCCCCTGAATGGGCATGGGGAACCCCCACGCGACCCTAGTAGAGGATGAAGCGGGAGATAATGGATGGATGACGAAGGTGGGAGGATTTGGATGACAATTTTAGGAACAGAATAGGTTTTCAGTGTTTTTGTGCAAAGTAAATGAAATAAAAGGAATAAGCGGTTCTGTGCAATAAAAGACTTGGAGGGCGACCATTTGCACTAAGCCATTTAGGATTTTGCTGAGTCGTGGCTTTCATGGTTGGCGGATCTCTCTGTACATTTCAGGATGATGGTTCTGTATATTACCAGCTTTTTTCATGGCCAGCATATTGTAGTGTGCTTTTCTCTCTCTCTCTCTCTCTCTCTCTCTCTCTCTCTCTCTCTCTCTCTATCTATCTCTCTCGCTCTCTCTCTTTTTCTTTACTTATAGCAGTGGTTCTCAAACTTTTCAGACCAAGTAGAACCCATTATCGAACCAAAACGTTCAAGTGTCACATGTTTTTCGTCACGAAACAATCATCAATTAGGTGTGAGTGTATAATAAAGCAATAAGGTACAAGGGTGTGTGGCATTAGTAGGGCTGTATTCATCTAAAGATTTTCATAGTCGAATCTGATTCGTCAAATTTTCCCTATAGTCGACTGTTAGTCGAATCAGTTAAAATTTCACCACAAGATGGCGCTAAGGGCGTAGTTTAAAAATATATATATATATTTTACTTGTTTTTCTAACAAAAGAAAACCTTTTTTTGTTTTTCTTTTTTTTCTAGAAATTAGGATGAATTTTTTTGACAAAAGGCTATATATATAACGAAAACAAAGACATTTCATGTAAAAACTAACGCTTAGCAGCAGCCATGGGCGCCCCCATGTGGTCAAAATGGTACATTCGACTATGAGGTTCATAGTCAAGTACGGTTCTCCGAATCGAATCGTCGAATCAGTGAATATTGCAGCTCACCCCTAGGCATTAGTGTGAATAAATCACAAAAAAGAGGTAGTATTGGGCAGGGAGTACAGTTACACCCCTTTTCCGTGATTTATTCACAATAATACACGAGCTGGATGGCATGTGGCTTAGTGGTTAGCATGTTCTCCTCTCAGAGATGGGGATTCAGGTTTGAATGGCCAATCTGGGTGGAGTTTGCATGTCCTCCCCATGTCCTCTGGGTTCTCCACAGTCCAAAATCATGGTTTCAAGCTAAATTGAATGCTCTACATTGCCCCATATAATGGATTGGCACCCTGTCCTGGGTTTATCCGCCCAGCGCCCGAAATGTTCTCCCCTGGATGGGCATGGGGAACCCCTCCCCCCCATATATAAGGTTTAAGTCTATTTATTGTAGAATAATTTTCCGGTCGGGAGACACGGTGGTTTAGTGGTTAGCCCGTTCTCCTCTTAGCGCTTGGGATCCAAGTGAAGTTTCCATGTTCTCCTCATGGGTTTCCTCCGGGTTCTCCAGTTTCCTCCACAGCCCAAAAACATGGATTCATGGTAAATTAAATGCTCCAAATTTCCTCATATAGAGTGTGTGTGTGTGTGTGTGTGTGTGTGTGTGTGTGTGTGTGTGTGTGTGTGTGTGTGTGTGTGAGATTACCAGATTGGAATTCGAACCAGGAATCCCTAGTGCTGAGAGGAGAATTTGCTAACCACTAAGCCACTGTGTTGCCCGCATAACATCCATCCATCCATCCATTATCTTCTGCCTTATTCTATATTAGAGTTGTGGGGGGGGGTGGGGGGTTCCCCATGCCCATCCAGGGGAGACTCTCACACACTCACTCACACAGACACACTCTATATGGGGCAATTTGGAGGACTCAATTGATTTGATCCATGTTTTTGGACTGTGGGAGGAAACCGAAGAACCCAAAGGAAACCCACGCGGACACGGGGAGAACATGGAAACTCCACCCAGATGGGGATTTGAACTGGGAATCCCTAATGCTGAGAGGAGAACATGCCAACCACTAAGCCACCGTGCCGCCCAAATAGAAAACCAACTAACTAAAATGTGTTAACTAACTAAATGCTTACATATAGCGTTGCGTCCTCATTCATTCATTCATTCATTCATTATCTCCCGCTTTATCCTCTATTAGGGTCGCGGGGGGTTCCCCATGCCCATCCAGGGGAGAACATCTCGGGCGCTGGGCAGATACACCCAGGACAGGGCGCCAATCCATCACTGGGCACACACACACTCACTCACACAGACTCTATATGGGGCAATTTGGAGAGCTCAATTGACTTGATCCATGTTTTTGGACTGTGGGAGGAAACCGGAGAACCCGGAGGAAACCCACGCGGACACGGGGAGAACATGGAAACTCCACCCAGATGGGGATTCGAACCGGGAATCCCTAGCGCTGAGAGGCGAACGTGCTGACCACTAAGCCACCGTGCCACCCCCATGTTGCGTCCTATAGCCTTAAAAAAAAAAAAATACCGCTAAGTAAAAATCCATCCATTATCTTCCGCTTTATCGTCTATTAGGGTCGCGGGGCGTTCCCCATGCCCATCCAGGGGAGAACGTTTCGGGTGCTGGACAAAAAACACCCAGGATAGGATGCCAATTTGTCACTAAGCACACTCACTCACACAGACTCTAGATGGGGCAATTTGGAGAGCTCAATTGACTTGATCCATGTGTTTGGACTGTGGGAGGAAACCGGAGAACCCGGAGGAAACCCACGCAGACACGGGGAGAACATGGAAACTCCACCCAGATGGGGATTCGAACCGGGAATCCCTAGCGCTGAGAGGAGAACGTGCCAACCACTAAGCCACCGTGCCGCCCCAAAATGTGCATTAATTAACAATAAAATCTATAAACCCCAAACTATTAACACTAAACCAAATTAACGAAACCGTCAGATGATTACAGAATGCAGTTTATAATTGATATCGGGAAACATAATGTATATCCATACCATTATACCATCATTAGTTTAAGAACCATTGATAATATATTATAATGAAGTCAGTCTGTTTATTGCTATTTATGACTAAGTTAAGAATTTATTTTTGAAATGTTCCAGCTTTTATGATGTTTAGGGTGAGACTGACCTGTAAGAGTATGCTGTGTTTTGCTAAGCGTGGGCAGAATGCTGACCTGCTGTTGTTGGTGGTTCTTGTACCAGGTGTGAAGGAGGTGAACGCCACAGGCAGGTCCTTCACGGTCCGAAGCACTGTCCACCTCCAAGTGGACCGACACGATGACGGAGCTGCGTACACTTGCAGCGTCGAGCACATATCCCTAAACTCCACTCCACACCAAGTCACTGAAGTGCTGGAGGTTCACTGTGAGTAACGTTATCAAAGAACTAATGCGTTCTCAAGAACATCATTCATCATCTAGCTTTTAATGTAAACATTCGAAAACAACAATTACTACCCTTACCACAACCACTTAGGTCTCCATCCTTACTGGACACTTCATTTTCATTGTTAGTTTTGCTTCTACTACACACCTGACATTTTATAACGGTAAATTGTAAATATATACTGTATATATTTAAAATTAGGTGGTGGCTTAGTGGTTGGCACGTTCTCCTCTCAGCGCTAGGGATTCCCGCTTCGAATCCCCATCTGGGTGGAGTTTCCATGTTCTCCCCGTGTCTGCGTGGGGTTCCTCCGGGTTCTCCGCTTTCCTCCCACAGTCCAAAAACATGGATCAAGTCAATTGAATTCTCCAAATGGCCCCATGGCGGCACGGTGGCTTAGTTGTCAGCACGTTCTCCTCTCAGCGCTAGGGATTCCCGGTTCGAATCCCATCTGGGTGGAGTTTCCATGTTCTCCCCGTGTCTGCGTGGGGTTCCTCCGGGTTCTCCGCTTTCCTCCCACAGTCCAAAAACATGGATCAAGTCAATTGAATTCTCAAAATTGCCCCATATAGAGTGTGTCTGTGTGAGTGAGTGTGTGCCCAGCGATGGATTGGCACCCTGTCCTGGGTGTATCTGCCCAGCGCCCGAGACGTTCTCCCCTGGATGGGCATGGGGAACCCCACCACGACCCTAATAGAGGATAAAGCGGGAGATAATGAATGAATGAATGAATTATATACTCTGGTCTAGTGGGCGGCACGGTGGCTTAGTGGTTAATACGTTCGCCTCTCAGCACTAGGGATTCCCGGTTCGAATCCCCATCTGGGTGGAGTTTCCATGTTCTCCCCGTGTCCGCGTGGGTTTCCTCCGGGTTCTCCGGTTTCCTCCCACAGTCCAAAAACATGGATCAAGTCAATTGAATTCTCAAAATTGCCCCATATAGAGTGTGTATGTGTTTGTGTTAGTGAGTGTGTGTCCAGTGATAGATTGGTGTCCTGTCCTGGGTGTATCTGCCCAGCGCCCGAAACGTTCTCCCCTGGGTGGGCATGGGGAACCCCCCCGCATCCCTGATATAGGATGAAGTAGAAGATAATGGATGGATGAAAAATGCCATGGATAGATTTCTTTTCAGTTTTTTTTGGAGCAAGTGCTTCCGGAAGCGATGACTCGTTGTTTTCTTGAAAATGCTGGAAGTCTCAGCTTTACATACTGTGTTAGGAAGATTATTCAGTGGGAGTTGGCACGGCGACGAGGTTGAAGGACCAGGCAGCATTCATCACTTGAGCGTGGTGAATGTGCTGGGGTGTATCTTCAAAAAAAAAATGGATTGTGGGTAGTAGGTAGGAGCAGATCCAGAAATTGTTCTCTAAGCCTTGCATTGAGCCAATGGAGAAAAATAAGTAGGGATGTAATATGAGATCACACAAGACAAGCTGTAGAGTTCTAGATCAGCTGTAGAGGCTTGGAGAACGCCGTATATTAAAATTTCCCTCAATCGGCTCAGTTCAAGCCTTTTTCGGTTCCCATAATTCTTCCATAAAGGGATATGTGCAGTCCATTAAAAGATTTTACCCCAACCAACCATGATTCTGGCCTTCAAAGCTTTCTCTAAAGGGGTAAAAATATTCATTCATTCATTCATTATCTCCCGCTTTATCCTCTATTAGGGTCGCGGTGGGGTTCCCCATGCCCATCCAGGGGAGAACGTCTCGGGCGCTGGGCAGATAGACCCAGGACAGGGCGCCAATCCATCGCTGGGCACACACTCACTCACACAGACACACTCTGTATGGGGCAATTTTTGAGAATTCAATTGACTTGATCCATGTTTTTGGACTGTGGGAGGAAACCGGAGAACCCGGAGGAAACCCACGCAGACACGGGGAGAACATGGAAACTCCACCCAGATGTGGATTCGAACCGGGAATCCCTAGTGCTGAGAGGAGAACATGCCAACCACTAAGCCACCGTGCCGCCGGGGTAAAAATATCTGATCTTAATTCAATTTAGTCTCTAAATACTTATATATCAATATTTCCAAATGAGGGAGGCATGATGGCTTAGTGGTTGGCATGTTCTCCTCTCAGCACTAGGGATTCCCAATTTGGAATCCCAATCTGGGTGGAGTTTACATGTCCCCCCATCCCGTGTCCATGTGGGTTTCCCCTGGGTTCTCCGGTTTCCTCCCACAGTCCAAAACATGGATCAAGGTCAGTTGAATTCTCCAAATTGCCCCATATAGAGTGTGTTTGTGTGAGTGAGTGAGTGCCCAGTGATAGATTGGCGTCCTGTCCTGGGTGTGTCTGCCCAGCGCCCAAAACGTTCTCCCCTGGATGGGCATGGGGAACCTTGTGTGACCCTAGTAGAGGATGAAGAGGAAGATAACGGATGGATGTCATAACCCTGTTTTAAACAATCAAAAGTTTGAACATGCCTTAATTTCCTGTTTCTGGTTTTATTCTCAATGTCAGTAATCTCCTCTATATGACTTTTAATGTAAAACATATAGTTCTGGACCTTAAATCTGATTCGCTGAGATGTTTCTCAATCCATGACATTATTAACAATAACACACACCTAATCCCGCTATGTATCAATGCACCACGACATGCAAAATCATTTCTGATGAGCACAAAGTCTTTGGCAGCTGTTTTTTATGAAGTGTGTTCTGTATTTTAGCCGTGAGATGGCAAATTCAAGAAATCCATCCACCCATCCATTTTCTTCCATCTTCCGCTTTATCCTCTATTAGGGTCGCGGTGGGGTTCCCCATGCCCATCCAGGGGAGAACGTTTTGGGCGCTGGGCAGATACACCCAGGACAGGGCGCCAATCTATCCCTGGGCACACACTCACACAGACACACTATATGGGGCAATTTGGAGAACTCAATTGACCTTGATCCATGTTTTTGGAATGTGGGATGAACCGGAGAACCCGGAGGAAACCCACGCGGACACGGGGAGAACATGGAGACTCCACCCAGATTGGGATTCGAACCGGGAATCCCTAGAGCTGAGAGGAGAACATGCTAACCACTAAACCAAGTAAATTATTTATAGAGTGCTTTTTACAATAGCACATTGTCACAAAGCACAAAGCCTTTAAACCCCCAAAGAGCAAAGCGAAGTGACAGTGGCAAGACAAAACTCCCTGTTGTGTTGATATTTTAAGGAAGAAACCTTGTGAGGACCGAGGCTCAGTGGGGGACTCATCCTCCTTGAGCGGCCGGACAGCATCAACAGTGTAGGACACTAATGTACAGATTGTGTGATGATCATGTGATCCCGTAACCTAATCTGGAGTACGACGGTACGGCAGTATTTGAATTGCGAAACCGGAACCCTGTTAGTCAGCGATCAGTGTTCACTTTAAAATACGAACTAGTTCATGCATCGTGGAGGACCAGTTTATTAACGATTTTGCTTTTAATGAACGCATTTAGGAATCAAACCTCGTTTTTTTAAACTATATTGTGTTTGTAATCATTTCATTAAAGCAATAAGGCACTTGAGGTGGGGTATTAATGTGAATAAATCACGGGAAAGAGGTGTAACAACCGAAAATAACACCTCTTTTCCCATGGTACAGCACAATAATGCACACCCTCTCATACCTGGTTGCTTTATTGAATTATGAACGTGATATTACCTTGTACTGGCCACAATTCAAGATTCAAGATTCAATATTCAAGAAAATTATTTATTATCATTAATATCCCATGTGTTACATGAGATAGGAACGAAATTATGGGTCACGGACCCCGATTCCCTTGTTATTTGAATTTTTTTTTTTATTTAAATTAAAATTTTGAAGAAGAGAATGAGAATTACATATATCATATGTGAAATGTGAAATATAATACAGTATACAACTATGAATATATATATATATATATATATATATATATATATATATATATATATATTATATATATATATATATATATACCATTTACAAATATAAATAAAATATAGAATATTTAACTATAAATATAATATGTAAAAATATGTATATATAGTATATAAAATAAATTTAAGAATATATATATATATATATATATATATATATATATATATATATATATATATATACCGTATATATATATATACAGTATATATATATTCATTCATTATCTCCCGCTTTGTCCTCTAGTAGGGTCGCGGTGGGGTTCAATTGACTTGATCCATGTTTTTGGACTGTGGGAGGAAACCGGAGAACCCGGAGGAAACCCACGCAGACACCGGGAGAACATGGAAACTCCACCCAGATGGGGATTCGAACCGGGAATCCCTAGTGCTGAGAGGCGAACGTGCTGACCACTAAGCCACCGTGCCGCCCTGTATATATATAGACTATATATAAAAAGTAGTATAAAATAGAATAGATATAGAATATAGAATATAGAAATATAGAATTATATTATGCCAATGCTTGTTAGTGAATGTATTAAATTATTTAATATGGAATTTGACCAGGATGTATAAAATTGTGCGCCAGACCTCATCTCGTATATTAGAGGGCCTGAATTTTGCTAAATTGGCATTAAAATGAATGACAGTGTTTGAGTGTCGCATGAACCTGACTGTATTGTTTACTAATTAAATTATGTGTGTTTTATTTTATTACAGATGCACCTCGAGTAGAGATTGTTCATGCATTAATAGTGCCTCAAGAGGGACAATACTTCAAACTGGAATGTGTATCCAAAGGCAACCCTGTGTAAGTTTATGTCTCCTGTCATTTGTTAGGAAACTGTTTATTTGCTGAGTTTTTATTTACTGGGCTATTATTATTATTTATTTTTTGTTATCTAGAGACCATTAATGGTCATTTTGTTGCGTCGTTTGACATCATTTGACATCATTTCTTTATGCATCATCCCATAATGTATTCACAGCTCATTTAAAAACGTATTCGTTTATTCAATAATACCATTCAACTTCAACATAGTTTTCATATTTAATTTAATATGTTTGTACGTATATAGCGCCAGCACCGTGGCTTAGTGGTTAGCACGTTCACCTCTCAGCACTAGGGATTCCCGGTTCCCCATGTTCTCCCCGTGTCCGTGTGGGTTTCCTTCGGGTTCTCCGGTTTCCTCCCACAGTCCAAAAACATGGATCAAGTCAATTGAATTCTCCAAATTGCCCCATATAGAGTGTGTTTGTGTGAGTGAGTGTGTGCCCAGCGATAGATTGGTGCCCTGTCCTGGGTGTATCTGCCCAGCGCCCGAAACATTCTCCCCTGGATGGGCATGGGGAACCCCCCCCCCCCCCCCCCCCACGACCCCAATATAGGATAAAGCGGAAGATAATGGATGGATGGATGTAAAAGCGCATGTATCTGTGTATGTGTATATGTGTAATTGTTTTTTTTTCTCTTCACTACTGTAAAACGTCCTTGGGTACTTTGAAAGGCACTATATAAAACATATTATTATTATTATCTATTATTCATTCATTCATTCATTCATTCATTATTCTTTATCCTCTATTAGGGTCGCGGTGGGGTTCCCCATGCCCATCCAGGGGAGAACGTCTCGGGCGCTGGGCAGATACACCCAGGACAGGACACCAATCTATCGCTGGGCACACACTCACTCACACAGACACACTCTATATGGGGCAATTTGGAGAATTCAATTGACTTGATCCATGTTTTTGGACTGTGGGAGGAAACCGGAGAACCCGGAGGAAACCCACACGGACACGGGGAGAACATGGAAACTCCACCCAGATGGGGATTCGAACCGGGAATCCCTAGCGCTGAGAGGCGAACGTGCTAACCACTAAGCCACCGTGCCGCCTTATATAAAACATATTATTATTATTATTATTATTATTCATTCATTCATTATCTCCCGCTTTATCCTCTATTAGGGTCGCGGTGGGGTTCCCCATGCCCATCCAGGGGAGAATGTTTCGGGTGCTGGGCAGATACACCCAGGACAGGGCGCCAGTCTATCACTGGGCACACACACAAACACACTCACTCTATATGGGGCAATTTGGAGAACTCAATTGACTTGATCCATGTTTTTAGACTGTGGGAGGAAACCGGAGAACCTGGAGGAAACCCACGTGGACACGGGGAGAACATGGAAACTCCACCCAGATGGGGATTCGAACCGGGAATCCCTAGTGCTGAGAGGCGAACGTGCTAACACTAAGCCACCGTGCCGCCCCATATTATTATTATTATTATTATTAAAAAAATTATTAAACAGATGTTGGTTTTAAAAAGTGATTTATGGGATTTAACAGCTATGTTAATAAGGTGAGGTCCAAGCAATATGCCTGCATTTGAAATGATCTTAATAAATATGATAAGGAAGGACCGAGTCCAGAGCTTATGATGGTAAAAACAATTGATTATGAGCTTACGATGGTCTTTAATGCAGAAGACACCGAGGGAAACCAATAGTTTTAGTTCCACCTTGTGTTTCTTGGTCCTTATGCATTTTGTACCGTTGGCTACAATGTGCGACAGTGCGTACCGTACCGAACCATTTAGTGACATAAATACGTACCGTTACACCTATAGCACTTATATCTCTGCACGGGATCACACCTGATTGACTTGCTGGGAGCTATAGTCCATCCATCCATCCATTATCTTCCGCTCAATCCTTTACTAGGGTTGTGGGGGAGGGGGGTGGGGGGTTCCCCATGCCCATCCAGGGAAGAACGTTTCGGGCGCTGGGCAGATACACCCAGGACAGGGCACCAATCTATCACTGGGCACACACTTACTCACACAAACACACTCTATATGGGGCAATTTAGAGCATTCAATTTATCTCGAGTCGATGTTTTTGGACTGTGGGAGGAAACTGGTGAACCCTGAGGAAGCCCACGCAGACACGGGGAGGACATGGAAACCCCAGCCAGCTCAGGAGTTGAACCTGGACCCTCTGTGCTGAGAGGTGACCCACGGTGCTAAATGTTTTTGGGAGAAAAATGCCAATATTAAATATTATATTATATTAAAAGTATTAAGGTGGCTTAGTGGTTGGCATGTTCGCCTCTCAGCGCTAGGGATTCCCGGTTCGAATCCCCAACTGGGTGGAGTTTCCATGTTCACGTGTCCACGTGGGTTTCCTCCGGTTTCTCCGGTTTCCTCCCACAGTCCAAAAACATGGATCAAGACAATTGAGTTCTCCAAATTGCCCCATATAGAGTGTGTCTGTGTGAGTGGGTGTGTGCCCAGCGATGGATTGGCGCCCTGTCCTGGGTGTGTCTGCCCATTGCCCAAGGCGTTCTCCGCTGGATGGGCATGGGGAACCCCACCGCGACCCTAATAGAGGATAAAGTGGAAGATAATGAATGAATGAATAAATTTATTAAAGAAAAGGGTGTGTGGGGGGGGGGGATTGGGGGGTTGGGCTTTCCCCATGCCCATCCAGGGGAGAACGTCTCGGGCGCTGGGCAGATACACCCAGCACAGGGCGCCAATCTATCACTGGGCACACACTCACTCACACAGACACACTCTATATGGGGAAATTTGCAGAACTCAATTGACTTGATCCATGTTTTTTGACTGTGGGAGGAAACCGGAGAACCCGGAGGAAACCCGGGGAGAACATGGAATGACTAGCGCTGAGAGGCGAACGAGCTAACCACTAAGCTACCGTGCCACCCGGAGCTATAGTCCTGGTGGCGAAATGTTGTCACATGCCGCGTTCAGACCGTGTCGCACTGCTGCCACCTAGCGCCAACGCGATCCATTACACTTTCCAGTGAAAATACACCGAAACTAAAAAAAAAGATATTTTATTCCCAGCCAAGTTAGACACGCATGCAGTTCAGACAGACAGAGTCGAGGTCTGGGTGTCCGTCTAGTCCAGTCCGTTTGTGGTTGACGAAGTCGAGGTCAAGGTTCTCTCTGTGCTAGTCACTTTCTTTTATTAAACTCATATAGATTTTACTTTGAGAATAAAAAGCGCAGTCAGAGAACTGAATGAAACACTTCATTTAAAATGATATCCATAGAGCGTATATAAAGTATTTAATGTGCTCAATGTGATTAAGAGACCGTGGGTGCACTGCAGTCAGTATTATGAACACTATAAAGAAAAAGTTATAATTAATAATCATTGTTAATATAAAAAGTGGGTACGGCACAGCAGTATGGTTAAGAAGCTTGTGGTGTTTTTTGTATTTCGTTTCCGTATTCCCTTTACGGAAACGAAAGGGAAAGCAGGCCTGTCCAAAGTAAAGCCCATGGGCCAATCACGGCCCGCGGGCCGATCCCAAATGGCTCGCAGCTTTAGTCTTATAATGTGTTATTTATGACTAACTAGCTTTGTTGGGGTGGTATGCTGGTACATAGTGGTTAGCATGTTCGCCTCTCAGCGCTGGGAAATCCAGGTTCGAATCCCAATCTGGGTTCTCCAGTTTCCTTCCACAGTTCAAAAACATGGATTCAAGGTAAATTGAATGCTCTAAATTGCCCCATATAGAGTGTATGTCTGTGTGACTCGAAGTGTGACCAGCGATATATTGGTGCCCTGTCCTGGGTGTATCTGCCCAGCACTTGGAACGTTCTCCCCTGGATGGGCAAGAACCCTCAGTTTTTGAGGAATACAGTGTTCAGTGATCATTACATAAAGTCTACTATTGGTAATAAAAGGAAAAAAAACTTCTATGTTTACATAAATCCAACAGGACATAAAATTTTCATGTTTAAATTCTATCCATCTATACATCTTCCACTCTACTAAGGTTGCGGGTGGGGGGGGGGGGGGTTCTCCATGCCCATCCAGGGGAGAACGTTTCGGGCGCAGGGCAGATAAACCCAGGACAGGGCGCCAATCTATCACTGGGCACACACTCACTCACACAGACACACTCTATATGGGGCAATTTGGGGAATTCAATTGACCTTGATCCATGGAGACTTTTGGACAGTGGAGAAACAGGAGAACCCATGTGGAGAGCATGGTAACTCAGATTGGGATTCAAACCGGGAATCCCTAGCGCTGAGAGGCGAACGTGCTAACCGTTAAGCCATTATGCCGCCCTCAGGTTTAAATTGTCGTGGGTTTTTTAGAACAACATGGGCCCAACTCATATGGGTTGGGTATGCGCAGCAGTGCTATGATTTATTTTGTTTTTGGACAAAATATGGAACAATTCGCGTTCCGTATTGGTTCGATACAGGACGCAAGATTTATTTTGCAAATATGGGACGAATCTGAATGGCAACCCAACTGGTTGCCATTCAGAACTACATGGTAGCATCATGTTGTTCTAAAAAACCCGCGACAATTTGGGCACAATGGCTTAATGGTTAGCACGTTCGCCTCTCAGCGCTAGGGATTCCCGGTTTGAGCAATCTGGGTGGAGTTGCCATGTTCTCCACATGGGTTCTCCGGTTTCTCCACAGTCCAAAAACATGGATCAAGGTCCATTGAATTCCCCAAATTGCCCCATATAGTGTGTGTCTGTGTGAGTGAGTGTGTGCCCAGTGATAGGTTGGCGCCCTGTCCTGGGTGTATCTGCCCAGCGCCCGAAACGTTCTCCCCTGGATTGGCATGGGACCCTTCCCCCGCGACCTTAGTAGAGTGGAAGATGTATAGATGGATAGAATTTAAACATGAATCAATAGTAGACTTTATGTAAAGATCACTGAACACTGTATTCCTCAAAAACTGGGGGTTCTTGCCCATCCAGGGGAGAACGTTCCAAGTGCTGGCAGATACACAGGGCACCAATATATCGCTGGTCACACTTTGAGTCACACAGACATACACTCTATATGGGGCAATTTAGAGCATTCAATTTACCTTGAATCCATGTTTTTGAACTGTGGGAGGACTGGACTAGAGAACCATGATTGGGATTCGAACCTGGAACGTGCTAACCGCTATGAACAAGCATACTATGTACCGCCCCAACAAAGCTAGTTAGCCATAAATAACACATTATAAGACTAAAGTTGCGAGCCATTTGGGATCGGTCCGCGGGCCATGATTGGCCCATGGGCTGGACTTTGGACATGCCTGCTTTACAGTAATGTAATGGAGTAAAAATCCATCCATTATCTTCCGCTTATCCTCCACTAGGGTCGCGGGGGGGGGGGGGGTTCCCCATGCCCATCCAGGGGAGAACGTCTCGGGCGCTGGGCAGATACACCCAGGACAGGACGCCAATCTATCACTGGGCACACACTCACTCACACAGACACACTCTATATGGGGCAATTTGGAGAATTCAATTGACCCTGATCCATGTTTTTGGGCTGTGGGAGGAAACCAGAGAACCTAGAGGAAACCGGGACACGGGGAGAACATGGAAACTCCACCCAGATTTGGATTCAACCCGGAAATCTCTAGCGCTGAGAGGAGAACATGCCAACCACTAAGCCACCGTGCCACCCGCTTAAACATCCACAAAATTAAAAGTTCAAATTGGTTAACTTGGTGTCATTGGGTCTTACAGCTACTGTATGACGACTAACAGAAATTCAGAATACATTCAAGTTCATTCATTCATTCATTATCTCCCGCTTTATCCTCTATTAGGGTCGCGGGGGGGTTCCCCATGCCCATCCAGGGGAGAACGTCTCAGGCGCTGGCCAGGTAGACCCAGGACAGGGCGCCAATCTATCACTGGGCATACACTCACTCACACAGACACACTCTATATGGGGCAATTTGGAGAATTCAATTGACCTTGATCCATATTTTTGGACTGTGGGAGGAAACCGGAGAACCCGGAGGAAACCCACGCAGACACGGGGAGAACATGGAAACTCCACCCAGATGGGGATTCGAACCGGGAATCCCTAGTGCTGAGTGGAGAACGTGCTAACCACTAAGCCACCGCGCCGCCTTACATTCAAGTTAGATGAATTAATTCTCAAATTATACTTAGAAAAAACAGAGCTTCTCATGATCCCAGCTAAACCCTCAATCCATCACAACCTGACCTTCCAAATTGAAGGCTCCACAATCTCCCCAACCGATTCGGTCCGGAACCTTGGGTTCACAATAGACTCCCACCTTAAACTCTCTGATCATGTGATCAAAACCGCCCGTTCTTGTAGATTCCTTCTTTATAACATCAGGAAGATCAGACCCTTCTTGACTGAACATGCGACCCAACTGCTCGTTCAAGCCCGCGTCCTATCCCGGCTTGATTATTGTAATGCGCTACTTGCCGGTATCCCAGCTTCCACCATCAGACCTCTTCAACTGATTCAGAACTCTGCAGCCCGACTCGTGTTTAACCCCCAAGAACTCATGTCCCTCCATTACTCACTTCCCTCCATTGGTTCCTGTAGCTGCTGCATTCAGTACTCTGTTCAGCATTCAAGTCACTGACTCTGGCCTACAGAACCATTTCTGGATCTGTCCCCCTCTTACCTTCACTCTATCTTTTCAAAATACACTCCGACTCGTTCACTTCGCTCCAGTGATGATCGCCGCCTGGCGGTTCCACCTCACCGAGGAGCTCATTCTCACTCTGTGGCGTTCACCACTGCAAAATGGTGGAACCATCTTCCCAACTCTGTCTGTAAGGCAGAATCACTAAACAGTTTTAAGAAACTACTGAAGATGCATCTCTTTAACAAATACCTGTTGTAGAGAAAGAAAAAAAAGGGGGGAGGGGCCGCAGCATCGAATAACAATCAGGTTTGATGGATTTACAGTATAGTTGGTTTTCTCCATGGCTTCTGACTTGTGCTGTTCTCATTTGTAAGTCGCTTTGGCATAAAAGCGTCCGCTAAATGACTAAATGTAAAATGTAAATGAATTAGAGATACTAAATTCTTCGGAATTTTACAATTTTTTAACATTTACTTTTTTAACATTTACCAGAGAATTTATTCATTGGACTAACATGCAGATTTTATGTGTCTGTAAATAGACCAGACCGGGTGATATGGACAAAAGATGGTGGGGAGCTTCCTGACGTTGAGAGAATGATCGTGGAGGGAAAAGAACTCATCATCACAACCCTCAACAAAACCGACAACGGAACTTATCGATGTGAAGCGAGGAACCTTCTGGGGACCAACAGTGATGAATATGTTCTTTTTGTATATGGTAAGTTATTCTACGTTATTTTGAAAATACTAGGGTTGTAACGGTACACAACGTTCACGGTTTGGTTCACACCATGGGATGGACCTTATGGTTCGGTACAAATTCATTATGGGGGAGGGGGGGTCGCTGCACGGGACTGCACCTGATTGGTCTGCTGGGAGCTATGGTCCATCCATCCATCCATCCATTATCTTCCGCTCAAACCTTTACTAGAAACTAGGAACCCCCCATGCCCATCCAGGGGAGAACATCTTGGGCGTTGGGCAGATACACCCAGGACAGGGCGCCAATCTATAACTGGGCACACACTCACTCACACAGACACACTCTATATTGGGCAATTTGGAGAATTCAATTGACCTTGATCCATGTTTTTGGACTGTTGGAGGAAACCGGAGAACCCGGAGGAAACCCATGTGGACACGGGGAGAACATGGTAACTCAATCCAGATTGGGATTCAAACTTGGAATCCCCAGCGCTGAGAGGAGAACATTTGCCACGGTGCCGTCCACAGCTATAGTCCTGGTGGCGAAATGTAGTTACATTGCGCGTACAGACCATGTCGCGCTGCTGCCACCTAGCGCCCTCGCGACCCATTACACTTTACATTGAAAAAATGGTACGTTATTTTACGTTATTTTTTTAAATACCAGGGTTGTAACGGTACACAAAGTTCACGGTTCGGTTCACACCATGGGGTGGACCTTATGGTTCCGTACAAATTCAGTATGGGGGGGGAGGGGGGAGTCAGATTAAATACCTAAAACCTGGTCCTTTATCAGAGTGCAGTGACAGTGAAGCGCAGAGAGGAATCTGGAAGAAGGTTCACTTCAGAGAATTTTAATAAAGGAAGCTGCAGAACAGCAACAGGGAACACGGGACATGGACAGCAACTAACGATTATTTTGATAATCGATTAATCAGTCGGGCGGCACGGTGGCTTAGTGGTTATTATGGTCTCCTCTCAGCGCTAGGGATTCCCAATTCGAATCCCAATCTGGGTGGAGTCTCCATGTTCTCCCCGTGTCCACGTGAGTTTCCTCCGGGTTCTCCGGTTTCCTCCCACAGTCCAAAAACATAGATTAAAGGTGAATTGGCTGCTCGAAATTGCCATTATTCAAATTTCCCCTATATAGTCTGTGAGAGGCACGGTGGCTTAGTGGTTAGCATGTTCTCCTCTCACCCCTAAGAATTCCCAGTTCGAATCCCAATCTGGGTGGAGTCTCCATGTTCTCCCCGTGTCCGCGTGGGTTTCCTCCGGGTTCTCCGGTTTCCTCCCACAGTCCAAAAACATGGTTCCATTGATCTCCTAAACTCCACCCAGATTGGAATTCGAACCGGGAATCCTTAGTGCTGAGAGGAGAACATGCTAACCACTAAGCCACCGTGCCACCCCTCACTACAATTAAATTTGTATAAAACACTTATGAAAGTAAACCACAAAAACCCAATACAAAGGTCACAGCACAAATGAATAAGAATAATTAAAATACAATTAACCAATAACCGGCTGTTTAAGAGACAGTTAGTGGTTGGCATGTTCTCCTCTCAGTGCTGGGGATTTCCAGTTCGAATTCCAATGTGGGTGGAGTTTACATGTTCTCCCCATGTCCGTGCAGGTTTCCTCCGGGTTCTCTGGTTTCCTCCCACAGTCCAAAAACATGGATCAAGGTTAATTGAATTGCCCAAATTGCCCCATATTGAGTGTGTCTGTGTGAGTGAGTGTGTGCCCAGTGATAGATTGTCGTCCTGTCCTGGGTGTATCTGCCCAGCGCCCGAGACGTTCTCCCCTGGATGGGCACCCTAGTAGAGGATAAATGATAATGGATGGATGGATTGATGGACTTTCACGAAGAGGACAGAATTGCACTTAACTTTGGGAAGGGTGAGTGTCCCTCCCTCCCTTCCTCCCTCCCTCATCCAATCAAACGACTCCTCGGCTCCAAATGGCTCTCAGTCTCCACGCATAAACTCTCATAAGAAGAGGCGGCTCACAGATAAACATTCATTCACTAACTCCCACTTTATCGTCTATTAGGGTCAAGGTGGGGTTCCCCATGCCCATCCAGGGGAGAACGTCTCGGGCGCTGGGCAGATAGACCCAGGACAGGGCGCCAATCCATCGCTGGGCACACACTCACTCACACAGACACACTCTATATGGGGCAATTTGGAGAATTCAATTGACTTGATCCATGTTTTTGGACTGTGGGAAGAAACTGGAGAACCCAGATGAAATCCACGCGGACAGAGAGGGGAGAACATGGAAACTCCACCCAGATGGGGATTCGAACCGGGAATCCCTAGCGCTGAGAGGCGAACATGCCAACCACTAAGCCACCGTGCCCACAGATAAACAAGAAGGAAAAAACAAGAATCACTTAACACTGTGGAAGAACATGCTACCCAACTGCTTGTTCAAGCCCGTGTCCTATCCCGGCTTGATTATTGTAATGTGCTACTTGCCAGTATCCCAGCTTCCACAATCAGACCTCTTCAACTGATTCAGAACTCTGCAGCCCGACTCGTGTTTAACCCCCAAGAACTCATGTCACCCCATTACTCACTTCCCTCCATTGGTTCCTGTAGCTGCTGCATTCAGTACAAGTCGCTGACTCTGGCCTACAGAACCATTTCTGGATCTTCCCCCTCCTACCTTCACTCTATCTTTTCAAAATACACTCCGACTCGTTCACGTCGCTCCAGTGATGATTGCCACCTGGTGGTTCCACCTCACCGAGGAGCTGATTCTCACTCCATGGCGTTCACCACTGGAAAATGGTGGAACGTTCTTCCCAACTCTGTCCGTAAGGCAGAATCACTAAACAGTTTTAAGAAACTACTGAAGACGCATCTCTTTAACAAATACCTGTTGTAAAAAAAAAAGGGGGAGGGGCCGCAGCATCAAATAACAATCAGGTTTGATGAATTTACAGTATAGTTGGTTTTCTCCATGGCTTCTGACTTGTGATGTTCTCATTTGGATAAAAGCGTCTGCTAAATGACTAAATGTCAATGTAAATGTAAGAGTGAATGGACTCCTCAACCTTCCCCCAGCTTACGAAGCCTTTCAGACTCGACTCGTTAAGTCGTTCATCGGTTCCGTCATCCGCATGCCCAGCAGTATATTCAAGGCATATTCAAAGCGCCACCCCGCGGCTCCTTCGGCCACCTGCACGCTCATTCTCAGCGTCCGACTTCCCTAAAGAGATTCCCGTAGCTTCACTAATGCCACCCGTACAGCAGTCCTGCCCCTTAATTTACGCCCTTAACCATTGTCACCCATGAAGAGTTTAGAAACAGTTTAAAAGCATATGAAGTGTTTATTCGAGTGCGGGAAGGTTTTATAAAGCCCTTACACATATAAATAATACAATAATTATAACTGACATCGTGGGGTCTCTGGAACGTAACCACCGCAATATGTGAGGGATTAATGCACATGCTGATTGCTTGAGTAACGGATTTGTTTTGTCTGATTTCTCATCTCCGCATATGTTAATGTATTAATGAAATTGTAGGTTTAGTCACATTAGTGGTAAAAATTTGCAGAGATTGATCGTTGGGTTGCAGGTTTTTGATTAGCTCTGATTCTGCCGAGTATGTGTTTGCACGTTCTAAATGTTTCCACAATAGGGTGACCATATTTTCATTTGGGAAAACCAGGACACCTTGAGGGGGGTCAGTAAAATGATTCTATATTATAGTATTATATAGGGGTGTATTCAACAAAGGATTTTCATAGTCAAATCTGATTCGTCAGATTTTCCCTATAGTCGACTGATAGTCGAATCAGTTAATATTTCACCACAAGATGGCGCTATAAGCGCGGTTTTGAAAAAAGATTTTTTTAATATATTTTACTTGTTTTTCTAGAGCACCGTAAATGGGATCCCCGTTCTGGACTTTTTTCCACTTCAAAGGAAATACCTAAAAAAAAAACTAAAAACCTAAAAATTAGGATGATTTTATTTGACAAAAGGCTATATATATAACGAAAACAAAGACATTTCATGTAAAAACTAATGCTTAGCAGCAGCCATGGGCGCCCCCATGTGGTCAAAATGGTACATTCGACTATGAAGTTCATAGTCGACTACGGTTCTCCGAATCGAATCGTCGAATCAGCGAATATTGCAGCTCACCCCTAGTATTATATATAGTAATTTTATTCAAAATGTTTAAGTTAGGGCGGCACGGTGGCTTAGTGGTTAGCACGTTTGCCTCTCAGCGCTAGGGATTCCCGGTTCGAATCCCCATCTGGGTGGAGTTTCCATGTTCTCCCCGTGTCCGTGTGGGTTTCCTCCGGGTTCTCCGGTTTCCTCCCACAGTCCAAAAACATGGATCAAGTCAATTGAATTCTCCAAATTGCCCCATATAGAGTGTGTCTGTGTGAGTGAGTGTGTGCCCAGCGATGGATTGGCGCCCTGTCCTGGGTCTATCTGTCCAGCGCCCGAGACGTTCTCCCCTGGATGGGCATGGGGAACCCTACCGCGACCCTAATAGAGGATAAAGCGGGAGATAATGAATGTTAACATTTCCTGTAATGAATGAAAAGCACAATGAAAGAAATAATGTATCATGTAAACATCCCTCACTTAACAACAAAAGTCAACTCCAAATAACATGATACTCAGTTGCCCTCAGTAATGAACCAAATATTGTCTGTTCTGTAGCCTATTGGAAAAAAATTAATTAACAAATAAACTAATTAACAATCAGCTATTGGAAAAAAATTAATTAACAAATTAGCCAATTAACAAAAAATACCTCGTGTGAAATTTCAATTGGACGCTGAGCCATGTGCCTGTTTTGCACACTGCTTTGCACAAGGATTCCCATTTGTCTCGACCCGGTCAGAAACCGAAACTCTTTTGTAAATCAACAGTAAACAGACACTTGCGCTTCGGCATGTTGCTTGCGGACTGACACGCAGCGCCACCCAGGACCTACCCCCCCACCCTTCGCTGCTCCAGTGTTGCTGTCAATCACAGGAACCCAAACTCCTCCCACACAGTTCATTTGAATGAGACAGTGGTCTCATTGGTCGTCATTGGTGTGTACGGTTACCACTCGCCTCTAAACTTAACTACAGTTAGCATGGCATGCTTAGAGGTTGCAAAAACCAAAAGATGCACACAACACCTACTGGGCAACCAAGCTCGGGCGGTACCCAGGCTTACATTCATTCATTCATTGTCTCCCGTAGTCAAATGTTGTTTCATCGTGAAACCACTTGCCTTGGGTTTATATCACAGCCTTTAAATTAACCACTCAACACGCAAACTCCTAACTCAACTTGGTACAATTTACCCTTTATTTTTGTGCTATCAGGAAACTTAAGAAAGTGCTGTCAGCTGCATTATTTAATCGCAGCGCAACATCCCAGCTCGCAGGTGATAGTTGATTCCAGGCTACAAAGCCTAATTAGAGCCTTGCTGCAACTACACATCATTAGTCAAGATAGAAGTCAAAAGTAGGTACAAAATATTCCGGTGGACTTTTATTGAATGGAAGGTCAATAAAACTGATGTATTATACAAATACTACAAATTCCTTTGACTAGGCGCTTTAAAGACATGACATTTTACGCGGCAGTGATGGGCCCTGCATTTCACTTGGCATTTTATTGTCTGAATTAATTCACCCGTCAATAACTTGTTTATCGCTTTAAAAAACATGCCGTATAAAGAACTGCTGCGTCGCAGATAGATAAGTTGTTGTGACGTTAGGACTGCGTTATGGGTGGACGGATTTCAGAATGTGGGCAAAACACTTTGAGAAAAGACAAAGACAGGCAGATACCATCTGCCAGCAACTGTGTTGTATTCATTCATTCATTCATTCATTCCTTCATCATCTTCCACTTTATTCTCTACTAGGGTCGCGGGGTTCCTCATCCCCATACAAGGGGGAACGTTTCGGGGCAGATACACCAAGGACAGGGCGCCAATCTATCACTGGCTACTTCACTCATACAGACACACACTCTATATAGGGCAAACATGAAGTACACTTGTACCATATATATATATATATATATATATATATATATATATATATATATATATATATATATATATATATATATATATATATATATATATATAATAAAAATATAATAATAAAAATTATATAAAATGTATGTATTTATATAGTATATAAATATATATATATATATATATATATATATATATATATATATATATATATATATATATATATTTATTTATATTTTATATATACAGTATATCCATCCATCCGTTATCTTCCACTTTAACCTCTACTAGGGTCGGGGGGGGGGGTCGTGGTTCCCCATGCCCATCCAGGGGAGAACATTTCGGGCGCTGGGCAGATACATCCAGGACAGGGTGCCAATCTATCACTGGACACATTGACTCACACATACACACTCTATATGGGGCAATTTGGAGAATTCAATTGACCTTGATCCATGATTTTGGGTTGTGGGAGGAAACCGGAGAACCCGGCGGAAACCGAAGTGGACATAGGGAGAGATTGGAATTCAAACGGGGAATCCCTAGCACTGAGAAGTGAACCACAGTGCCGCTTATATATATATATATATAGGCGGCACGGTGGCTTAGTGTTTAGCATGTTCTCCTCTCAGCGCTAGGGATTCCTGGTTCGAATCCCCATCTGGGTGGAGTTTCCATGTTCTCCCCGTGTCCGCGTGGGTTTCCTCTGGGTTCTCTGGTTTCCTCCCACAGTCCAAAAACATGGATCAAGTCAATTGAGTTCTCCAGATTGCCCCATATAGAGTGTGTTTGTGTGAGTGAGTGTGTGTGTGCCCAGCGATAGATTGGCGTCTTGTCCTGGGTCTATCTGCCCAGCGCCCGAAACCTTCTTCTCTGGATGGGCATGTGGAACCCCCCCGCGACCCTAATAGAGGATAATGCAGAAGATAAGGAATGAATATATATATATATATATATATATATATATATATATATATATATATATATATATATATATATATATATATATATATATTCACATCGGATCCATGTTTTTGGACTGTGGGAGGAAACTGGAGAACCCGGAGGAAACCCACGGGGACACGGGGAGAACATGGAAACTCCACCCAGATTGATATTCAAATCTGGATCCCCTTAAAATGTTGTATTTGGCACATTTATGTTTTTAAAGGAATAATTATAGTAAGGGGTGGCACGGTGGCTTACTGGTTAGCTTGTTCGCCTCTCAGCAAATTGCCCCATAATGTGCATTTGTGTGTATGTGTGTGTGTGTGTGTGTGTGTGTGTGAGTGTGCCCAGCGATAGTTTGGTGCCCTGTCCTGGGTGTATCTGCCTGGCGTCCGAAATTTTCTTCCCAGGATGAACATAGGGCACCCCCACTAGTGCCCTATGTTCCCCCCTTAATTAGTAGAGGATTAAGTGGAAAATAATAAATTAATGAATTAATAATTCAATAACGGGCGGAACAGGGGTGTCATGGTTAGCACGTCCGACTCTTTTTGCTGAGGATTCAGGTTTGAATCCCGATCTGGGAGGACTTGCCATGTTCTCCACGGGTTTCCTCCGGGTTAGCTGCAAAAACATGGATTCAAGGTAAATCGGCTGCTCTCAATTGCCCCCATATAGTGAGTGTGTGCCAAGTGATGGATTAGGACCCTATCGGAAGTTAATAAAAAGAGATAATGAGATAATTTGACAATCTTTATTGTATGTATGGGACTGCGTTATGGGTGGAGGGATTTCACAATGTGGGCAAAACACTTTGATGTTCTTCTCTGGATGGTCCGCATGGGTTTCCTCCGGGTTCTCTGGTTTCATCCCGTAGTCCAAAAACATGGATTCAAGATAAATTCGCTGCTCTAAATTGCCCCTATATTGTGAGTGTGTGCCAAGTAATCGATTAGGGCCCTGTCCTGGGTGTATCTTCACCACGCCTGAAACGTTTTCCCCTTGAAAGGGCATTGGGACCCCCCCCCCCCAGTAGAGGATTAAGTAGAAAATAATAAATTAATGAATTAATAATTCAATAAGGCTGTGGGTGGCTTAGTGGTTAGCACGTTCGCCTCTCGGCGCTAGGGGTTCCCGGTTCGAATCCCCATCTGGGTGGAGTTTCCATGTTCTCCACGTGTCCGCGTGGGTTTCCTCCGGGATCTCCGGTTTCCTCCCACAGTCCAAAAACATGGATCAAGTTAATTAAGTTCTCTAAATTGCCCCATATAGAGTGTGTTTGAGTGTGAGAGTGTGTACCCAGCGATGGATTGGCACCCTGTCCTGGGCGTATCTGCCCAGCGCCCGAGACGTTCTCCCCTGGATGGGCATGGGGAACCCCACCGCGACCCTAATAGAGGATAAAGCGGGAGATAATGAATGAAGGAATAATTCAATAACGGGTGGAACAGTGGCATAGTGGTTGGGGATTCAGGTTCGAATCCCGATCTGGGAGGAGTTGTCATGTCCTCCTCGTGTCCATGTGGGTTTCCTCCAAAAACATGGATTCAAGGTTAATCGGCTGCTCTAAATTGCATCCATATAGTGATTGTGTGTCAAGTGATGGATAAGGGCCCTGTCCTGTTGTCCAACACCTGAAATGTTGCCCCTGGATGGGCATGTTGCCCCTCCCCACCGCTACCCTATTAGAGGATTCAGTGGAAGATATTAAAAAGAGATAATTTGACAATCCAACTTTTTGTATGTACGGTAGTGTTGGCTTAGAAGTTAAGATGTAAAACTAAAAAGCCTGAGCTCGCTAACAAGATGCCACAAATGAAAACCCTTATGCTTGTTAGTCTGAAGTATCTGTAAATATGAATAAAAGTCAAACCTTCTTTATTTAGAACTAATTAAAAACACTACAAATTATAATAAGGAGACAAATATACATTACTGCTGCAAAGGATTCCCATTTTGTCACCTATTTTATAAATATAATGCTTTTCTCAGTTGTGGATTGTCTCAAAGCGGCTTAACAAATTTTTAAGCCTGAATTAAGCCTGAATCCTTGATACGTTTAGTGTTCTAGTCTGTCTCGTAATAGCTTGTTGCTTATTATCTGAGCTCTTTGCTGACATGTTGAATTTGCAATGCATTTGTAATTTGGGAATTACGCTTCCCTGTATATAATCTTTGGATTGTTTTTTTTTTTCTGTCTCCTATTTGTTTTTCGCTCTGGATTTCGGAAAAGCCGCTTTAAGACGAATGCCATATAAATAAATTATAATTTTTTTTTTCTCAGCTGTGTAGGTACCGCATAACCTTTTGAAAACTACCCTGTTTTCATGAAAAGTCGTTTTACACAACATCAACAATGTTCGGTGGTAACAAGACAAGTGTGGGGTAAGGTCATTAAAATGAAGGGACAGACGAGAAATAACACTTTAGTTGCTAGACTCAGAAAAAGGTCATGCCAAAAGGTTATTTTCACTAATGGACAGCCACACTGCATTTCCACATCTCAGTAAACTGGAAAAGTTAAATAGGTTCACTTTCTCGAATCACAACTAAGCACCACTTCATTCCACATTTATTTCTATTTTTTATTAGATAACAACGCAAAGTATGAGCATGAAAGAGTTAAAAAATACCACCACATCGCTTGTTACCTTATTTATAATTAAAACGGGTAGGGTTGGCATGTTCTCCTCTCAGCGCTAGGGATTCCCGGTTCGGATCCCAATCTGGGTGGAGTTTCCATGTTCTCCCCGTGTCCGCGTGGGTTTCCTCAGGGTTCTCCGGTTTCCTCCCACAGTCCAAAAACATGGATCAAGTTAATTGAATTCTCCATATTGCCCCATATAGAGTGTGTGTGTGTGTGTGAGTGAATGTGTGCCCAGTGATAGATTGGCGCCCTGTCCTGGGTATATTTGCCCAGCGCCCGAAACGTTCTCCTGGATGAGCATGGGGAACCCCCCTGCAACCTTAGTAGAGGATAAAGTGAAAGATTATGGATGGATGGATGGATGGATGGATAAAACAGGGCTTAGTGGTTGGCATGTTCTCCTCTCAGCGCTAGGGATTCCCGGTTCGGGTCCCAATCTGGGTGGAGTTTCCATGTTCTCCCCGTGTCCGCATGGGTTTCCTCCGGGTTTTCCGGTTTCCTCCCACAGTCCAAAAACACGGATCAATGTCAATTGAATTCTCCAAATTGCCCCATATAGAGTGTGTGTGTGTGTGTGAGTGAGTGTGTGCCCAGCGATATATTGGCGCCCTGTCCTGGGTATATTTGCCCAGCACCCGAAACATTCTCCTGGATGGGCATGGGGAACCCCCCCCCCCGCCACCCTAGTAGAGGATAAAGTGAAAGATTATGGATGGATGGATGGGTGGATGGATAAAGCAGGGGTTCTTAAACTTTTCAGACCAAGTAGCACTCATTATCAAACCAAATCTTCCAAGTACCACATATGTTTTTCGTCACGGAACAACATATGGCAACCAGGTGTTAGTGTATATTAAAGCAAAAAGGTACGAGAGGGCGTGCAATTTTTTTTTATATAGTGCTTATATAATATTATTTATATAGTGCTTTTTACAATAGTACATTGTCACAAAGCAGTTTTTCACTGTTGTGAGACTTTAAACCCCCAAAACTCCCTGTTATGTTGATATCTTAAGGAAGAAACCTTGTGAGGACCGAGGCTCAGTGGGGGACTCATCCTCCTTGAGCGGCCGGACAGCATCAACAGTGTAGGACACTAATGTACAGACCGTGTGATGATCATTTGACCTGTATTTAACAATTAAACACTATATAAGTCCATTGAGGACATTCTGCAGGACCGCCAGTCCAATAGAATTCAGGTTCCATCCCGTAACTGTAGCGGCAGTGCTTCGGCTGTGACACCTCTTTCCCATAATTTATTTACAATAATACACAACCTCAAGTGTATTTTTGCTTTTATAAAACAGTTACAAAGACACAATAACAAAAAAACAAGGTTTGATTCATAAATGTGTTTATTAAAAGCAAAATCGCTAGTAAACTGAAATCCACAACGTAATCTAGTCTGATTTTTTAAATGGTCGCTGGTCGCATAACATAAGTAACATGTTTCTGGTTTCTGTAACAATTAAATACTGCCACTTGGTGGCCGAATTACAGAATGCAGTTTATGAAGTACATCAGGAAATTAATATAATATATTAATATAATATAATATATAATATAATATATAATATAATATAATAATATAATACAATTAATATATATATATATATATATATATATATATATATATATATATATATATATATATATATATATATATATATATATATATACGGGCGGCACGGTGGCATAGTGGTCAGCATGTTCTCCTCTCAGCACTAGGGATTCCCGGTTCGAATCCCCATCTGGGTGGAGTTTCCATGTTCTCCCCGTGTCCGCGTGGGTTTCCTCCGGGTTCTCCGGTTTCCTCCCACAGTCCAAAAACATGGATCAAGTCAATTGAATTCTCAAAATTGCCCCATATAGATTGTGTTTGTGTGAGTGAGTGTGTGCCCAGCGATGGATTGGCCCCCTGTCCTGGGTCTATCTGCCCAGCGCCCGAGACG
This sequence comes from Corydoras sp. C115, assembly GCA_019802505.1. Lineage (NCBI taxonomy): Eukaryota > Metazoa > Chordata > Actinopteri > Siluriformes > Callichthyidae > Corydoras > Corydoras sp. C115. Next base: position 44,049 of record JAFMOC010000821.1, on the reverse strand, counting down.
TTCTCCCCTGGATGGGCATGGGGAACCCCACTGCGACCCTAAGAGAGGATAAAGCGGGAGATAATGAATGAATTAATATATATATATATATATATATATATATATATATATATATATATATATATATATATATATATATATAGTATATTCATACCATGATCTGACATACCACCTCATGCCACTTTCCGTACCCCCAGTGGTACCAGTACCAGTTTGAGAACCACTGCATTAGAACGTCTGACTGTGACCTAGTGATATTTAGCAAACACACTCATTCGCTGACTCTTTATTCTCTCAGAAAGTAAATTTTCTAATATGGCGACTGCTAAAAAGAGCTAACAAGCAGATAAAATCTTTCATAAAATCTCTTTTATTTTATTTCAATTGTCTACGCTGTAAAATAAAAACGGTAATGAGAATATTTTAGTTCATTTTAGTAAGTTTTTAGTTAAAAATTTCAGCAAAAAGCAAAAAACGTCCACCACTGCAGCGGTTCTAGATCTCGTGAAGCGAACGCCCCACAGTACACAATGACGAAGCTTAGCCAAGACTTTTCACACAGCTTAAAAAAAAACACAAGACACGCCAAAGACATTAAAAAAGACCTTTAATTAATACCTCTGCTTCATGTACACAAGAAGTGATGAGATGTGACGTCAGGAACGAGTTTCAATAGACTGATTTGGGTTCCTTTGCTCAAGTTAAGTCTTTTCTTTTAATAAGAACCCTTTAATCAGTGGTGACTGGTCCAAAAAAAAACATTAACCATTAAAACAAACAAAAAACATACATCCATCATCATCCGCTTTATCCTCTACTAGGGTTGTGGGGGGGTTCCCCATGCGCACCCAGGGAAGAACTTTTCGGACGCTGGGCAAATATACCCAGGACAGGGCGCCGATCTAACACGAGACACACACTCATTCACTCAAACACACTTTATATGGGGCAATTTGAAGAATTCAATTGACTTGATCCATGTTTTTGGACTGTGGGAGGAAACCGGAGAACCCGGAGGAAACCCACAAATACGCGTGAACATAGAAAGTCCACCCAGATTGGGATTCGAAATGGGAATCCCTAGTGCTGGGAGGAGAACATGCAAACTACTAAGCCACCGTGACGTGACGTTCAAAATAAATCTTCAAAAATAGCTTTTTTTAAACATGATTTTTGCCCTTCTTTCTTTCTTGCCCTGCAAATTTCTCAATAACATTCCTGTTGAAGTCAGTCATCTCTGTGACGTGTTTTCTCTAATGACAACATGGCCAGTGCATTCAGTCTGTCCTGAGTCATTGAGTTCCGATCACTTGCCTGCTGCGGTATTTGTAAATTGGGACGATCCGGTCCAAGCTCCTTTATCCTCTTTATTTTTGCTTCTAGTGAACACTTAATGATAAGGGTGAGTCGAACTTATGAACCGCACCTGAGTTAATGAGTCGATTCGGGAATTGTCCATTGTCAAGTTCAAGTTCAAGTAATTTATTTATATAGTGCTTTTTACAACAGTACATCGTCACAAAGCAGCTTTACAGAATGAAAAGCCTTTAAACCCCCAAAGAGGGAGCCGAAGCGACAGTGGCAAGAAAAAACTCCCTGTTATGTTGTTATTTAAGGAAGAAACCTTGTGAGGACCGAGACTCAGTGGGGGACTCGTCCTCCTTGAGCGGCCAGGCAGCAACAACAGTGTAGGACAGCCATGTCCAGATATTAAACAAATGGAAAAACTAACAACTGAAAAACTATATGAGTCCATTAGGGGGCGTCCTGCAGGACCGCCTTGTCAGGTTCCATCCAGTATTCGTCAGCAGAGCCGTGGATGAAGGTCTCCAGGAAGCCGGGGGACACCTCAAAAGAAACAGACGAGGAAGGCAGTTAGAGCTGATAATAAAGCACGGCATTTAATTAATAAGTGATTAATTGACACAGTGCAGCATGTGACTCCGGCATCACTGACTAGAGCAGCAGAACTAAAAGAGGCAGATCCTGCAGGGTACATAGTTGAGATGGCGCCCCGGAACAGCATCATTTGTCATTTGTCCAATAACACACTACCAATAGTGATGCACCCCGTGGAAAAACCTACAATAACCAATTAGAAATTAGTCTCAGATCACATGCTTGCCAAAAGTTTGTGTGCCCACATACACACTCATTAGATATTAGACAATCACACGATGCCTAAATAAAAATAATCAGTAGTAACACACTACCAATAGTGACGCACTAGAATTTTGCCCTGGCCTGCAATAACATTCATGTTAAAGTCAGTCAACTCCTCCACAGTCAACTGACTAGTGTTTTCTCTAATGCAGTGCTTCTCAAATAGTGGGGCGCGCCCCCCTGGGGGGGCGCAGTGCGGTGCCTGGGGGGCGCATAACAAGATATCACAGAGCAAGTGATATTAAGTGTACTGAACAAACCCTCAAGAGACAACATGGAGAAATATTTAACAGAGATGAGGAGAGAGACGAAGATAATGAGAACAACAAAAATCAACCGAAAGTTAAAACGAGGAAAGTGTATGTAGCGCTTGGTTTCACTGTAACGAAGGTGGAGACGAAGAAAGACCGGCGTGTCTTCTGTGTCTTTAAATGTTGGCAGCGGACAGCGTGAAGCCAAATAAATGAAAGCGTCACTTAAAGACATTACACCCCGATCACGCTGATAACCGCTTGAGTTTTTAATCGAAAACGTGACGCGTACAGCAAGAAATTATAACGCTTTATGAAAACTACTGCAGAAAAGCTGTGCTGCAAAACGGACGCGTTGGAGACATTAGTTCTGATTTCCTCATTTTCATTAAAAAAAAACCCAGCACAAATTGTTGTATTCATTTTAGTTTTGTAGGTTAAAGTTAATAAATTGAGCTCCTGAATTAATATTGCTGATGAATTAGAATTTATTATTATTTATTGATTTTATATCATTTCATTTTTCACTATCAAATGCAGTCAGTTCAAAAACGTTTCACATTTAAATAAGGATTTCATTCGTTTCTGTTACAAACTAAAAAAAAAAGTTAATCAAATGATTCTTTGTTCTAAGTTGATCTATATTTCTTTCTTTTTTGTTTTCTTTATTGTTAATAAGGAGACATTGTTATAAAAGAGGTGTACTTGTAACAAACTTATAGGCAAATCATACTACAGTGGTATAAAAATAAATTTTCATCCCATTTTGTCATGTACGGGGGGGGGGGGTGAGTGTGTGGGGGGGGGGCAAAAAGTTTTCTTCTTCCTAGGGGGGGGCTTAACAGAAAATAATTGAGAATCACTGCTCTAATGACAACATGGACAGGGCGGCACGGTGGCTTAGTGGTTAGCATGTTCTCCTCTCAGCGCTAGGGATTCCCGGGTCGAATCCCAACCTGGATGGAGTTGTCTGCGTGGGTTTTCTCCGGGTTCTCCGGTTTCCTCCCACAGTCCAGTTTGTCCAAAAACATGGATCAAGTCAATTGAATTCTCCAAATTGCCCCATATAGAGTGGGTCTGTGTGAGTGAGAGTGTGTCCAGCGATAGATTGGCGCCCTGTCCTGGGTCTATCTGCCCAGCGCCCGAGACGTTCTCTCCTGGATGGGCATGGGGAACCCCCTGTGACCCTACTAGAGGATAAAGCGGAAGATAATGGATGGATGGATGGATGGATGGATGGATGGACAACATGGCCAATGCCTTCAGTCTGTCCTGAGACACTGATTTTCAATCTGTAAATTGGGACGATGCAGTCCAAGCTCCTTGTGAGTCGAACTTACGAACCGCACCGAGTTAATGAGTCGATTCGGGAATTGTCCAATAACACACTACCAATAGTGACGCACTAGTATGGGAGTGTCCGGGATCCGGGAAAAACCTAAAATAACCAATTAGAAATCAGCTTCAGAGCCCATGCTTGCCAAAAGTTTGTGTGCCCACATACACACTCATTAGAAGTGCGCACAATGGGAGCAATTACATATATTTATTTATTATTTTAATAAATTCTAACATGTCGATTAGACACACAGTATAAATAAATACATTTCTCATTAACTATTTAACAGTTCATAATTAATTCAGTTTAATATCTGAACAATCTGGGCGGCACGGTGGCTTAGTGGTCGAATCCCAATTCGAATCCCTATCTGGGTTTCCATATTCTCCCCGTGCCCGTGTGGGTTTCCTCCGGGTTCTCCGGTTTCCTCCCACAGTCCAAAAACATGGATCAAGTCAATTGAATTCTCCAAATTGCCCCATATAGAGTGTGTCTGTGTGAGTGAGTGTGTGCCCAGCGATGGATTGGCGCCCTGTCCTGGGTCTATCTGCCCAGCGCCCGAAACGTTCTCCCCTGGATGGGCATGGGGAACCCCACCGCGACCCTACTAGAGGATAAAGCGGGAGATAATGAATCTGAATGAATCTGAACAATCTTAAAGAGGTGCGCTGCCCCAGCGCCCCCTATGGACCAGCCGCCACTGCTTAATTATTATTATTTATATATCTATTGCAAAATTGCTGTGTGATGTTTAGGGGTGGCGGCACGGTGGCTTAGTGGTTAGCATGTTCTCCTCTCAGCACTAGGGATTCCCGGTTCGAATCCCCATCTGGGTGGAGTTTCCATGTTCTCCCCGTGTCCGCGTGGGTTTCCTCCGGGTTCTCCGGTTTCCTCCCACAGTCCAAAAACATGGATCAAGTCAATTGAATTCTCCAAATTGCCCCATATAGAGTGTGTGTTTGTGAGTGAGTGTGTGCCCAGCGATGGATTGGCGCCCTGTCCTGGATGTCTCTGCCCAGCGCCCGAGACGTTCTCCCCTGGATGGGCATGGGGAACCCCACCGCGACCCTAATAGAGGATAAAGCGGGAGATAATGAATGAATGAAAAAATTCTAACATGTCGATTAGACACACAGTATAAATAAATACATTTCTCATTAACTATTTAACAGTTCATAATTAATTCAGTTTAATATCTGAACAATCTTAAGGGGGGGGTGCGCTGCCCCAGCGCCCCCTATGGACCAGCCGCCACTGCTTAATTATTATTATTTATATATCTATTGCAAAACTGCTGTGTGATGTTTAGAGGTATATTAAGGACAACAAGTCACAAATCCGATACAGACGGCTGCTTGTTATCCAACATACATTCATATTACATTTTCCGAAGAATTTTCACCAATATAAACAGAGATTTGTGGGTAAACTGCGATTTCGTGGAACCCATTTTACACCTGTATGCCTAATAACCGTGATTTCCTTAATTTTTTGGAGTTCGACAATTTTTCTTACATTGTTTTCCAGCTGGCGTTCGAAGGCATTGTCTGAATCTATCATGTATATATGTATCTATCTCTGTTACCACTGTTGATTTCCTGATCTCCTCATCCTCGTCTTCTCTTGCTACCCTTTTCTGTCTGCTTCCATGGCAACAGCCAAAAACTTACCAGGTACCACAGGTAACTATCGCCTTATTCAGCGTATGATCATTGCAAGACATGGCCACTCAGTCTCTTCATAGCATGAGCTTGGGGTCATTGCCTTGCATGGGAGCACTAGATGATAAAATAGAATCCCACAGTGCTCCATTACAATCGCTCCCACAATTGAGATTGAAAAAAAACTCACTGCAAAAAAAAAAAAATAAATCTGTCCATCGATTACTGCTTGCTTGTACTAGAATAAAAATGAATCAAAATAGCATGCTGTTAATGTAATGTACTTGTTTATACTTGTATATACATCCATCCATTATCTCCCGCTTTATCCTCTAGAAGGGTCGCGGGGGGGGGGTTCCCCATGCCCATCCAGGGGAGAATGTTTCAGGCGCTGGGCAGATCCACCCAGGACAGGACGCCAATCCATCACTGGGGACTCGCTCACTCACACAGACACACTCTACATGGGGCAATTTGGAGAATTCAATTGACTTGATCCATGTTTTTGGACTGTGGGAGGAAACCGGAGAACCCGGAGGAAACCCACGCGGACACGGGGAGAACATGGTAACTCCACCCAGATTGGGATTCGAACCTGGAACCCCTAGAGCCGAGAGGCGAACGTGCCGACCACTAAGCCACTTGTATATACTGTACAGTGTCTCATAAAAGTCAGTACACCCCTCACATTTTTGTACTTATATACCTTTTCATTGGACCGCACTAAAGATAGGACACTATGATACAATGTAAAGTATTCAGGGTATAGCTTGTAGCTTGTATAAAAGTGTACATTGATGTGCTTTTAAAATATCTCAACACACAACCATTAATGTCTACACTGCGGGCAACAAAAGTGAGTACACCCCTGAGAAAAATGGCCAAATTGTGCCCGATGTGACGATATTTTGTGGGGTCACCACTGCCTTAACACTCTCGGGCATGAAGTTCACATTGGCTTTCCAGGTTGCCAATGGAATCTCCTCCATTACGGCAGCACGGACCTGATGGATGTTAGAAACCTTCCACCCTGCCACATTTATTTAAAGATGCCCCAAAGATGCTCAATAGGGGCTCTGTTTCTAAAGAAAAGGGATCGTTCTCATGTTTCAGTACGTCAAGCTACATGTTGACATTCATGGTTCCTTCAATGAACTGTACTTCCCGAAAGCCAACAGCACTCATGCCACAAACAAACCATGACTCTCCCACCACCATGTTTGAATGTTGGCAAGACACACTTGTCTTGGTACTCCTCACATCCATCATGACATCACAGACCTGATGGAGGGCAAGAAACCTTGCACTCTGCCACATTTATTTAAAGATGCCCCAAAGATGCTCAATAGGGGTGCAGTTTCTGAAGAGAAGGGATTATTCTCTGTATGTCAAGGTACATGTTGGCATTCATGGTGCCTTCAATGAACTGTACTTGCCCACAGCCATGCTTGACTGTTGTCTTTGTACTCCTCACCTCCATAATGACATCAGAGAGCTGATGGATGTCATGAAACCTTGTGCTCCCTCTGCCACATCCATTTAAAGATACCCCAAAGATGCGCAAAAGGGTTTAGGTCTGGAGACATCTACCATCATCTTTACTGATGTTTTTAGCAATAATTTGGTGGTCCTGGAAGTGTGTTTGGGGTTGTCATCATGTTGTGGTATTGCTCTGCTGCCCAGTTTCTGAAGGGAGGGGTCATGCTCAGCTATATTATGTCACTGTACATGTGGCTTTAATGGTTCCCTCAATGAACTGTACCTCCCACAGCCAGCAGCACTCATGCCACGATCAAACCATGACATTCCCACCACCATGCTTGACTGTTGGCAAGACCCACTTGTCTTTGTACTCCTCACCTGGTTGCCAACCACAAACACTTGACACCATCTGATCCAAATAAGTTTATCTTGGTCTATAAGTCCACAGGACATGCTTTTTAAGGACAACAATGCACAAAAGCAACCCAGGGGACTGTTTATAATCAAACATACATTCATACTCACAAAAAAATAGCCAAGTTGTGCCTAAATATGACAATATTTTGTGTGGTTACCATTATTTTTCCGCTTGGTGATGTATGCTTGACCCATTCCATGAAGTTCTCTGCACACTGTTCTTGAGCTGATCTGAAGGCCATCAGTTCACATGGTCAACCACTTGGTGGCTGAGTTGCTGTCATTCCCAAACACTTCCAATTTCTTATAATCCAGCTGACAGTTGACTGTGGAATATTTGGGAGCAAGGAAATGTCACGACTGGGTTTGTTGCCCAGATGGCATCCTATTAAAGTTCCACTGGAATTCACTGAGGTCCTGAGAGCGACCCATCCGTTCCCAAATGTTTGGAAAAACAGTCTGCATGCCCAGCTACTTGATTTTCTACACTTGTGGCCATGAAAGTATTTATATACACACAGTGCTAAAAAATAAGTATTAGACACACAGAATGGCGAGGTCTGTAATTTTTTCGGAAGTACATTTTAATTGTGAGAAATGGAAACTAAACAAAAATCCAGAAAATTACATTGTATTTTAGCATTTTATCAAGAAATATCGATACAATAGATAAAAACAGATATAGAACATAGAATATATTATATATATATATATAATTATATACTGTATACGTAGTAATATAATTATACTTCATTCATTCATTATCTTCCGCTTTATCCTCTATTAGGGTCACGGTGGGGTTCCCCATGCCCATCCAGGGGAGAACGTCTCGGGCGCTGGGCAGATAGACCCAGGACAGGGTGCCAATCCATCGCTGAGCACACACTCACTCACACAGACACACTCTATATGGGGCAATTTGGAGAATTCAATTGATCAAGTCAATGATCCATGTTTTTGGACTGTGAGAGGAAACCGGAGAACACGGAGGAAACCCACGCGGACACGGGGAGAACATGGAAACTCCACCCAGATGGGGATTCGAACCGGGAATCCCTAGCGCTGAGAGGAGAACATGCTAACCACTAAGCCACGTGCCGCCAGTATAATTATACTTAGTACAGTAATTTTATATATATATATGTGTATATATGTATGTATGTATTAAACTGAGCTTAGCGGTTAGCATGTTCTCCTCTCAGCATGTTCTCCCTGTGTCCGTGTTGGTTTCCTCCGGGTTCTCCGTTTTCAATCGTAAATCATGGATTGAGGTCAATTGAATTCTTCAAATTATATACATATAGAGTGTGTTTGTGTGTGTGTGTGTGTGTGTCTGTATGAGTGAGTGTGTGCCCAGTGATAGATTGGTGCCCTGTCCTGGGTGTGTCTGCCCAGCGCCCGAAACGTTCTTCCCTGGATGGGCACGGGGAACCTCCCCACGACCCTAATAAAGGATAAAGCAGAAGATAATGGATGGATGGATGTAATGTGTTTGTGATTGGTGCCCTGTTCTGGGTGTATCTGGGTGTACCCAAAATGCTGTCCCTTGCATGAGCATGGGGAACCCTCCGCGACCCTAATAGAGGATTAAGTGTAAGATAATGGATGGATGGATGGATGGATGGATGGATGGATATTTTGGCTTATCGTGAAAAACATGAACTTCATTTAAAGCATTTCTTTAAAACGCAGCATTGATTAATTAATATGCAGTCCGTTTTAAAGCCACTTTTCTTGATAATAATAATAATAATAATAATAATAAAACACTCTGGACAGTTTGCCAGTCCATCACATGGAGAACATAAAACATAGTTATGCAGACATTTACATCTAGGGGCAAATTGATATCTCCAGTTCTCCCACTAAGAGTATGATTTTGGGCTATAAGAGGACACTCAGGCTTCTGAAAGTAACAGGAAACCCACACAGGCATCAGGAGAACATGCAAACGCCTACAAACTATGTCCGCTCGTCTCGCTGTCAGGTGAAAGTGCTAAAACTTTGCAAATCACTGTGTTGATCGGTAGGTTGGTGGAAAGAGCTACAATATCTCAAAATACATCATCTCCACAATAACCCTAGCAGTTTAAGCCCCAATCCTTAATATTTATTCGTTGTATATTATTTTATGGTGGGAGTAGGACGTGTATTTGGAAGTTACCAAAACATTAAACATACAATTATAGAAATTCAGTTAATTTTTTATTCATTCATTCATTCATTATCTTCCACATGCCCATCAGGGGAGAACATTTTGAGTGCTGGGCAGATACACCCAGGACAGGGTGCCAATCCATCGCTGGGGAGAACATTTTGAGTGCTGGGCAGATACACCCAGGACAGGGTGCCAATCCATCGCTGGGAGAACATGGAAACTCCACCCAGATTGAGATTTGAGCCTGAATCCCCAGGGCTGAGAGGTGGATGTGCTAACCACTAGCTGTTAAATGGTTAATGGCTGTGTTATGGCCTTAAATAAAAGGCAGAAGCCATTTCTTCACACATCTCTCAGGGTCACTTTGCTTTGCACCACAGTAGCAAGACCCATTCATCAACATGAGCTAATGAGAGCACACCAGCAGTGCGAAAAAGATATTGTAGTTAACGTTTACATGTTCATATAAGCACTGTAACAACACATTCGGGGGGAAAAGAGACCTAGGTTCTAGAGACACTTACAACACCCACTCGGAACGACCCTGATCTATCTCTCAGTGTACAGAACCAAGGGATCAAGTCAAATATGAGAGCAAATGAGTGCACTAGCAGGCAATCTCTAGTAAATGTGTTGTCACAGCAAGAGAGAAAAAATCCGGGTGGCAATTACTCAATGGAACTGCTGAGATGCTTCAAATTTAGCTTCGGCATTCACTCAAAGTTAAACACACGAGACAAACGGGACTATTTTTCAACTATGACCATTGGTCATATTTTGGTAAGGACTATGTCACAATGTTCGTTTTGCAGCAGAGGGATGGGATCGTTTTAAAATGGTAACCTGAACACCAATTTATTATTTTGTCATGTGCTTTCATAAGTTCAAGTAAGTTCAAGTTCAAGTGACTTATTTATAGAGCGCTTTTTACAATAGTACATTGTCACAAAGCAGCTTTACAGAGTTATAAGCCTTTAAACCCCAAAGAGCAAGCCGAAGCAACAGTGGCAAGAAAAAACTCCCTGTTATGTTGATATCTTAAGGAAGAAACCTTGTGAGGACCGAGCTCAGTGGGGGACTCATCCTCCTTGTGCAGCATCAACAGTGTAGGACACTAATGTACAGATTGCGTGATGATCAGGTGACCTGTATTTAACAATTGGAAAACGTTAAAAGTCCATTGAGGATGACCTGCAGGACCGCCAGTCCAATAAAAATCCATCCCATAATCATCGTAGCTGCAGTGTTTCAGCAGAACCATGGATGAAGAGCTGACCACACCTCAAAGAGACTGGCGACACCTCAAAAGAAAGAAACAACAAAAGCCGTTAGAGCTAATAAAGCACAGGGTTTAATTAATAAGCAGAGTTTGATTTACACAGTGCATCATGTGACTCCGGCATCACTGACTAGAGCAGCAGAATTAAAAGGGGCAGATACTGCAGGGTACTTAGTTGAGAGGGCTCCCTGGAACAGCATCATTTCAGCACCACACCCCCCATTAATGATGAAGAGTGAAGGTGAAGAGGTGGAACCCCAGCACAGACTGATCCCAGTTCACCAACCCAACACCACCAATCCCTAGATCTACACCTTAATCTACAGGGAATTACTTAAACGCAAAATAATCTATTGGTAGTTCATACTTTAGCATCATTAAAGCTTTTAAAACATTTTCTGTGAAATATTCTCACGTTAATTGTTTTAGCATTAATTAAAAGTAGGGGTGAGCTGCAATATTCGCTGATTCGACGATTCGATTTGGAGAACCGTAGTCGACTATGAACCTCATAGTCGAATGTACCATTTTGACCACATGGGGGCGCCCATGGCTGCTGCTAAGCATTAGTATTTACATGAAATGTCTTTGTTTTCGTTATATATATAGCTTTTTGTCAAATAAAATCATCCTAATTTCTGTTAACATTTTTTTTAAATGATGTGTGCGCTTAACAATATAAAATATATAACAAAATATTAAAAGAAAATCTTTTTTAAAAACCACGCTTATAGCGCCATCTTGTGGTGAAATTGTAACTGATTCGACAATCAGTCGACTATAGGGAAAATCTGACGAATCAGAATCGACTATGAAAATCCTTAGTTGAATACACGCCTAATTAAAAGTATTCCGTCCATCCATCCATTATCTTCCGCTTTTATCCTCTACAAGGGTCGCGAGGGGGTTCCCATGCCCATCCAGGGGAGAACGTTTGGGCGCTGGACAGATACACCCAGGACAGAGTACCAATCTATCGCTGGGCACACACTCACTCAGATAGACACACTCTATATGGGGCAATTTGGAGAATTCAGTTGGGAGGAAAATGATCCATGTTTTTGGACTGTGGGAGGAAACCGGAGAACCCGGAGGAAACCCACGCAGACACGGGGAGAACATGGAAACTCCACCCAGATTGTGATTCGAACTGGGAATCCCTAGTGCTGAGAGGCGATAGTGCTAACCACTCCAAGTATTAGCATGTTGTAAAATAATGACTTAGGTACATGTAGAAGTATGATTATTATTTTTTAACTTAAGTAGAAATATTACCTACATATACTTAAATTACAAGTATTTACTTAAAAATCACTTATAATTAAAATTTTTGACAAGGGTATCTTTTTATTTAAATTAAAGGTGCATAAGCACTATCACATAAAATGTTGGAGTTAACTGATTTAGGTTCCAGGGAGAACATTTCGGGCGCTGGGCAGATATACCCAGGACAGGGCACCAACCTATCCGCTGGGCACACACTCACTTACATACACACACACAAACACACTCTATATGGGGCAAATTGGAGAACTCAATTGACTTGATCCATGTTTTTGGACTGTGGGAGTAAACCAGAAAACCCGGAGGAAACCCACGCGGACACGGGATTGGGATTCAAACCGGGAATCCGTAGCGCTGAGAGGCAAACACTCTAACCACTAAGCCACTGTGCCGCCCATTCATTAATTAATTTGAAAAAAAATAATAAAAGGCGGGATCGGATAATGATCAGGTTTTGATAATTCTACAGTGTAGCTGGTTTCTCTTTAACCACCAGCTTGTGTTGTTCTCTCATTTGTAAGTGGCTTTGGATAAAAGCGTATATTAATAGTATGTTAATGGTATATTAATGGTATATTAATAAGCTAACTGGCTGCTCCGATCTCACGACGAATGTTTCTTCACTCGGTCCCTCTGTGACATTTTTGATAAAAAGGTTATGAATTCCGCCGCCGTGTTTAAACGACATGTTGACATTTTGCCATCAAATTTACAGCGAGCACGCGTTTGTGATGACATTTATCATTATGTTTATCCTGGTCAGAGCACCAGCTGGGACTTAATACTTTATGTACCATTAGATGTTGTGTTGACAGTTATTTTATATATATATATATATATATATATATGCTTCATGTAGACACTTTGCATTAAATATATACCAACTATATTATAAGGTGTAAAATGTCAAACGGCTATTACACATTAAACAACCTGGCAATTGCAGTGAGAGTATCTGTACTGTACTTTACTGTACTGGACTGTACTGGACTGTACTGTGTAGTGCAGTACTGTTTTTAAGCTACGGAGTAGAATGTTTTTCATAAACCACATGGGGATGATGTTAAATTTCGGTGTGGAGAGCACCGTACCGACAAGAAACGAGATTTCAGATCCGGAAATAAAGGGGGTTAGAAGATCAGGCCGAGATAAGACTGCTACAGGAAGAAAATGGAGGACCAACTGCAGGACAGCAACAAATGTGGAGTCTGGAAAGGTTTAAGAACGATCTCAGGACCAAAAAAGTCCAAATGACCTTAATGTCTTCAATGGATTTGATCAGGCAGCTCAAGTTCAACTCATTTATTTATTTACATTTACATTTACATTTGGTCATTTAGCAGACGCTTTTATCCAAAGCGACTTACAAGGTGAAGACAGGGTTCATCACAGCACCCCTGGAGCAATGAGGGTTAAGGTTCTTGCTCAAGCACCCACAATGGTAACTTCAGTGGACCTGGGATTTGAACCCCCAACCTTCAGATTGATAGCCCAACACCTTAACCACTGAGCTACCAATATATATTTATATAGTGTTTATTACAAGAGTACATTGGCACGAAGCAGCTTCACAGAGTTATATGCTTTAAAACCCCAAAGAGCAAGCTGAAGCGACAGTGGCAAGAAAAAACTTCTTGTTATGTTATATTTTAAGGGAGAAACCTTGTGAGGACCAAGGCTCAGAGGGGGACTCATCCTCCTTGAGCGGCTGGGCAGCATCAACAGTGTAGGACACTAATGTACAGATTGTGTGATGATCAGGTGGCCCGTATTTAACAATTGGATTCCATTGAAGTCCATTGAGGGCGTCCTGCAGAACCACCAGTCCAATAAAAATCCATGTTCCATCCAGAAATCGTTGTAGCTGCAGCTCCCCCCAGCTTTCCCCCTCCTCGTTCTTCTGTTCAACCTCATCCACGTCTTCCATCGTATCAGCAGCCCCCAGTCCACCTCCACTGCACCTCCCTTTCACCTCACCTCAATGCTTAACACCTCTGCTTCCGAAACTCAACACCCAGTTTCACTCCCTTCTGTTTTTCACCAAGAAACAGGTGAAAAAGGAGCTGAGAAATATGACTGGGCCCCACTGGGCCCCAAGGATATCTGTTATGTAGAATAGTTCATGACATCTTTATTCTGAGTTTGGAACAAGAGAGAGTGCGAGTCCCAGGAGTGGCCCCTATACCAAAGACTACACACCCCATTGATTAACACTAGAAATTTGAACCAAAATTTGGTCATTTAGCAGACGCTTTTATCCAAAGCGACTTACAAGGTGAGCACAGGGTTAATCACAATGTCCCTGGAGATATGTGTTAGAGGCTGTCCGTTCTTCCCCGGAGGAGGGCGGCTAACGCGGAGGTGTAGCGTTCAGCCGCTCGCGCCTAGTGAGCGCTCCCGGGGTACCGACCACGCGGGGAAAACGGAAAATGCACGGAAAATGCTCCCACGGGATACGACCTGCACGGGGACGTTGTGTAGCGCCATACCGTGGTTGTACGCGGAAGGAGAGAAAGAGACCGGGATAAAATCCAAAATGTATAATTTAATAAAAATTGGTGTGGGAACACCAACAAAAAGGGGAAACAAACGAACAACGTAACATAGGGTATCATAACCACAAAATAAAGACGTGCGACAACTTACGGGAAAACTAAGAATAAATACAAAAGGAACTAAACACGTGAACAAAACAAACCAATCACCAAACTGAAACAATTAAGGAGGAAACGAGGGACAGGTGCTACAAGCACCTGTGACAATATGAGGGTTAAGGGTCTTGCTCAAGGACCCACATTGGTAACTTCAGTGGACCTGGGATTTGAACCCCCAACCCTCAGATTGAGAGTCAAACACCCTAACCACTGAGCTACCACGCCACTACCACCCCATTGAAGTCCCAAAAGAGGGTCAAATGACCCTTAGTTCAAACTGCCGACTCTGATGGCTCCTTAGCATCCTTTCATTTGTAAATGTGGCCATTGCCTAAGGAATCAGCAGGGGGAGGAGAGCCAAACTCTAATGGGTATAGACCAGTGGCATTGACTTCCAACCTGATGAAGGTCATGGACAGCCTTGCACTCAGCTATCTCTGCCCACAAGTAAAACCAGAAATGGACCTGCTGCGGTTTGCGTACCGGCCAAGCATCGGGGTGGATGACGTACTCCTGTATCTTCTACAATGGACCCTTTCTCATCCTGACAAGGCTGGAATCACAGTGAGGATCATGTTTTTTGATCTCTCCAGTTCTTTCAACACCATCAGGCCCACCATACTAAACAAAACGGAGAGCGCCGGAGTGAACTGCAGTCTCACCACATGGACTTCGGACTATGTTACTGTCCGACTCAAGAACTGTGACACAATCCTGACACAATCCTCGGAAGCACAAGGACCCCACAGGGGACAATCCTGGACCCAATTCTTATCAACATCTACACTGCTGTCTTAACCCACAACACAGCGACCTGCCACCGACAGAATGGCGTGTCATGGAGTGGAGCAAACAAAACTCAGAAAACAGTGGAGATAATCATCGACTTCAGAAAGGATATCCTCTCCACTGCCCCCACTGGCTATAAATGGCTGCACAGTCCTGTAAATTATTGGGTACCATCATCCAACAGGATCTGAAATGGGACAATCATGGCACTGTAATCATGAAAAAGGCCCAGCAGCACTTGTATTTCCTGAGACAGCTTAAGAAATTTAGGTTGCCTCAAGCTTTGCTGATTCGGTTCTACACTGCCATTATTGATTCAGTCCTTACATCTTCGATCACTGTCTTGTACGGTTCAGCTGTAAAGGCACATCCAATGCAAACTACAACGAACAGATGTGCAAGAGATCATCGGCTGCCGTCTTCCCACCCTGGAAGACCTTACTGTATACAGTATACACTTCGAGGATGAGGATGAGGACTCCTCAAGCCCTGGAAACTCATTTTTCTAAAGACTTTTATCTCAGTGGAGACCAAGAGTGAGATCTTTAAAGACCCCTTCACAGCTTTAGACCACTTTAACTATCCCCCTGCACATCTGTATATTTGCCCCTTTCACCTATTGTGCTGTATTGTTGCTTATTCTATTTACTTCAAGTATATATGTTTGTACATGAACACCAGCGGCAAGAAAAATTCCTTGTGCATCTTGCACTTGGCGAAATAAAGATTCTATTCCATTCCATTCGGAAGTTCTCGGATGACTCTGTAATTGGCAGATACATCACAGATGATGGGGCTTAGTGGTTGGCATGTTCTCCTCTCAGCGCTAGGGATTCCCGGTTCCAATCCCAATCTGGGTGGAGTTTCCATGTTCTCCCCGTGTCCGTGTCGGTTTCCTCCGGGTTCTCCGGTTTACTCCCACAGTCCAAAAACATGGATCAAGTCAATTGAGTTCTCCAAATTGCCCCATATAGAGTGTGTTTGTCTGTGTGAGTGAGTGTGTGTCCAGCGATGGATTGGCGCCCTGTCCTGGGTGTATCTGCCCAGCGCCCGAGACGTTCTCCCCTGGATGGGCATGAGGAACCCCCCCGCGACCCTAATAGAGGATAAAGTGGAAGATAATGAATGGATGGATCAGGTGACCTGTATTTAACAATTAAAAAGCCATATAAGTCTATTGAAGGGTTAGTGGTTAGCATGTTCTCCTCTCAGCACTAGGGATTCCCGGTTCGACTCCCCATCTAGGTGGACTTTCCATGTTCTCCCCGTGTCCGCGTCGGTTTCCTCCGGGTTCTCCGGTTTCCTCCCACAGTCCAAAAACATGGATCAAGTCAATTGAGTTCTCCAAATTGCCCCATATAGAGTGTGTCTGTGTGAGTGAGTGTGTGCCCAGCGATAGATTGGCGCCCTGTCCTGGGTGTATCTGCCCAGCGCCCGAGACGTTCTCCCCTGGATGGGCATGAGGGAGCCACCCCCCCGCGACCCTAATAGAGGAATAGCGAAATGAATGAATCACAGATAATGTAGACTGGTGCCAGTGATGCTTCCTCCATATAATCATCAGCAAATACCAACTGGTTGTTGACTTTCAGAGAACCAAACTCCACCTAAACCGGTGGACATCCAGAACCTGTGAAGTACCTGTGTGTTTATCTAAATAATAAACTGGACTGAATGGACAACACACTGGCAGTGTGTAAGAAAGGACAGAATCGACTCTGTCTTCTGGTTCTTTGTAATACAGAGGGCCCATCTAAACGATTTCTAGGACTTTCTTTAGGACTTTATGGCTTTTGTCTATGACAATCTGTACATTAGTGTCCTACACTGATGACGCTACCCGGCTGCTCAAGGAGGATGAGTCCCCCACTGAGCCTCGGTCCTCACAAGGTTTCTTCCTTAAAATAACAACATAGCAGGGAGTTTTTTCTTGCCACTGTTGCTTCGGTTTGCTCTCTGGGGGTTTAAAGGCTTATAACACTGTAAAGCTGCTTTGTGACAATGTACTATTGTAAAAAAAAAAGCACTATATGAATGAATTACTTGAACTTGAACTTTGTTGAGGCTTTAGCCATATTCTGGTGTTGTCTGTTGGGGAGCGCCATATCGGCAGTAGACAGAAAAAACTAAGCAAGGTTAATGGGGAAGACAAAGTTCTGACCTGGGCTGGACTCATTGAAGGCAGTTGGGGAAAGAAGGATAACGACTAAGCTCCCAACCTTAATGGAGAACACCTCTCAACCACTGTACTGTACTGGGGAGAACCTTCATTAAAAGGCTTCTACACCCACAATGCTCTAAGGAGAAATATCGTAGCTCCTTCCTTACATTTGCTGTAAGATTATACAATCAGCACCTCCCTCAGCAATGCCGTCATCGGAGAAAACCAAAACCGAGTTTGTTCATTTCCTCTCCGGCTTAAACAGCTTCCAAAACCAAACAACCCAATGGTATCCAAAAGGAGGTAACCAAAGGTCAAGAGATATTTCGGGGAAAGGCCTGAAGCAGAGCTGCCACTGTGGGTGACTACGCCTTTGCAGAACAGGCTCAGCGTATCGGTCAAAGTTAGGAGTAGCTCCACGGTGCGAATAGGAAAACGGAAAAATCCGCAACTAAAGTGATCCAACACACCGATGGAAAACCACGCCGGCGATAAATAGAGGTCTCAATTAAAATTCAGGTGACGTGGCTCGCGTCATCCCGGAAGGCTGACGTGCCCCAAATGCGACGGGATGCTGTGTGGGCGTGACAAACGTACTAATTATTCACAATCCTGACTTTATAACATAAAGTGACAATGCATTATGACATGACCTTATTTAAGCACTTATTATATATAAAAATGTCTTATTAAACAGTTATAAACACTTTTCAAGAAAAGCGTACATTAAACACAAGCGTTATAAGGCTTTATGTCACTGGTCTCTATAATAAGTTCACGAACAGTTAAAATGTTAGTGCTTTCTATGAATCTGGTATTCCTAATGCAACGTAAGTGCATTCATAAAAGCTTTATAAAGTATTCATAATGCTTTATAACATTTGTTGTAAGCCTTTGATAGAATACATATATGTTCATAATCCTAGTCATAACTTGTTATAACGATTCGACATAAGGCTTTATAACATGACCTTATTTAAGCACTTATTATACATAAAGACTTCTTATTAAACAGTTATAAGAACTTATAAAGTCATTTTCAAGAAAAGAACTTATAAGACTTTATGCGTGTGGTTATGTACATCTATGGACATTAACGAATGCTTATGACACTATGTTCTAAAGCATTATGAATACCTTATAATAATGCATTAATAATGTTTTATGAAATAATGCATTATGAAATCGCTTTTGGTTTTTTATCTCGTGAATAAACGTATATATATATATCCATCCATCCATTATCTTCCGCTTTATCCTATATTAGGGTCATGGGGGGGGGGGTTCCCCATGCCCATCCAAGGGAGAACGTTTCGGGCGCTACAGCAGATACACCCAGGACAGGACGCCAATTTATTGCTGGGCACACACTCACTCACACAAACACTCTATAAGGGGCAATTTGGAGAACTCAATTGACTTGATCCATGTTTTTGGACTGTGGGAGGAAACCGGAGAAACCGGAGGAAACCCACGCAGACACGGGGAGAACATGGAAACTCCACCCAGATGGGGATTCGAACCGGGAATCCCTAGCGCTGAGAGGAGAACGTGCTGACCACTAAGCCAATGTGCCACCAACATATATAAAAGTGTGTTCGTGTGTTTGTGTGAGTGAGTGTGTGTCCAGTGATAGATTGGCGCCCTGTCCTGGGTGTATCTGCCCAGCGCCCGAAACGTTCTCTCCTGGATGGGCATGGGGAACCCCTAGCGACCCTAATAGAGGATAAAGCGGGAGATAATGGATGGATATATATATATATATATATACAGGTTCTCGTCTGCCTGTGACTAA
Organism: Corydoras sp. C115; assembly: GCA_019802505.1. Lineage (NCBI taxonomy): Eukaryota > Metazoa > Chordata > Actinopteri > Siluriformes > Callichthyidae > Corydoras > Corydoras sp. C115. Next base: position 24,616 of record JAFMOC010000821.1, on the reverse strand, counting down.
CACCTCCCTTTCTCTGAGTGTCAAATCGACCTACTTTTAAGTGTCAAGTTGACCCACGAAGTGTTTGTGCTTAGTTCACGAAATTAGATCTGCTCACAAACGTTCATTCTGCCGATGTGGAGCTCTGAAGATATTGTTCATAACTTTGGAGCTCTGTTGGTAATTCATAAATCTGCATCGTTTCTCGATTCCATGCCAAACCAGTGCAATTTATTTCCACCTCAGTGATGAGCAGTTTGTTAAGCACTTGTTCTTTTCCTGTTTTTCCCAAGATCCCAACGCACTGACCCAGCACGGTCCAGACCATGCGCTCATCGGAGGGGTCGTAGCCGTGGTGGTCTTCATCACGCTGTGCTTCATCATCGTCCTGGGCCGCTATTTGGCTAGGCATAAAGGTAGGCATTTGCCTGTCTCTCTGTGGCCCTATCCTGTGGCCTAGAGAGTGTGCAAAAAAAAAAAAATGTTTGAACACTGTCCACTGCTGTTCCTTACATGTCTGTGACCTATGTGGGACTGTGTGGACAGGGACATACTTAACCAATGAGGCCAAAGGAGCAGAGGACGCCCCTGACGCAGACACGGCCATCATCAATGCGGAGGGGAACCACGCACATGCAGAGGAAAAGAAAGAGTACTTCATTTAGCACCTCTGTTTCTTCCTTTCTGTTGCGTAACTTTCACGGCAAACCCTGCTAGCCGGCCCAGGGAAGGGTATTAAGTCACCCAGTGGAAGCCTACTGAGGCTATTTCTCCGAGGCTCCCTTTTTCAAACGTTTAAATAGATCACACAGCCTCTGAAAGATCACTTAAGCCTCTTCAATTGACACCAGAGAGCGTTACCATTTAATAACGCCAGTCTAGTCACCAAAAAAAAAAAAACCCCAATAAAAGTTGTTGAGTTTGTTACTGTAACACCAGGTCCATCTAGGCTCAAACCCCCATACACCTCCTTCAACTCACCATCTTATCATTACTAATCAGTTTTGTTTGAGTTGTCGAGATTTAAAGACTCTGTCCGTGTTTGATATTGCATCTATTTAACTGAATTTCCAATGAATATCACGTTCTTTACTTCCCTCACTGTGCCTGTTATATACCTTTTGCAGATATTACCAGGGAGCGGCAAGAAATGTGGTTCATCTCAAGTCGGAAAACCTTGGCTTTGCCAATAATTACGCTTTAAGGCAAGAATACGTGCGCTGCATAATGTGAATATTTATGAATTGTCTGTACTTCTTTTCAGTATTGTGATTTTTGAGTGTGCGCTTACTTGTACTCCATAACAAGAATGTTAAATGAAGATTAAAGAATGAACCTGGATATTCATGTAATATATGGACAAAAAAAAAAAAAAAAGTTAAAAAAGAGAAAGAAACATAATAGCAGTTAAAAGCACAATCGATCAATGTTCTCGACCTATGGGCCCTTACGTATTGATCATTATGTTATGATATCTGTCTGGACATCTTTGCTATCTTTATATAATCCCTCTTTTTAATATTATTATATTAAAAGACAAAAAAAGCACAAAATCTTTGCTAAATGACATTTCGTTTCGACCAGGGGAAGGCAACCTTGACTATCTTAAGGTGCAGAACGTTTTATAGAGTAGCGGTAGCACTGCACACTGTCGAAAGGCATCGTTCGACATCACCAACAGGTCTAGAGGAGTATTCATTTTACGTCTTTACCACACGGAGGTTGCACTAGGGTATTTATTATTTATTTAGAACGCCGGGTTGTGCAGTGGTACATGACACTTTGGTCGTAAACATTTTTTACGTTTGGTAAATAGGTTAGATTCTGTAGTAAGTAGTAGTTTAGGTCTACAACAACCCTGGCATGATATAAAAACCAATATTTGTATTCATTTTCCAGTCTGGAAAGCATTACAGAGGCCATATTTGGCTCGGATGCTGGAGGTTGCCTACCTCCGGTTTAGACTGTCACAGAATCAAAGAGCCTACCTGTCAATTTTGTGACATTTAAACGATTTATGTATGTCTGCTGGAACAGTCATCTCCTTTTCAAGGTGTGAACTACTGATCAACAACGGTATATTTCCAACGCACTTCTTATTTATCGATTGCCCCCCCCTCCCTCCCCATTATTATTGCTGTACGATATTTTGCTAAAGTAACTATTGGTGGAATATATTGTTAAAATATGGAATTCCATATCTGAACATTTGTATATTAGATATATGTAAAGCAGACTTTGTGGATCTAGATTAAGCCTTATGTTGGATCATGTTCTGTTCGGCTGGGTTCTCCATTTGAAAACGTTCAAAAAGAAAAAGGACATTCTGCATCAGAGCTCAGAATAATCGAAAGGGTTCCATACTTTTATAAACGAAGTAATATTGGTTTTACACTTTTTCTAGCATAAGGCATGTATATAATGTGAATAATGCAGTACTGAGTAGTTAGTTAATTTAACTGAATTTGAAATCCTTATTGCTGTTAATCCTTTTTATGTTACACGCATTTCATATTTGTATTTGATTGATTTTATCCGAATGAACAGACATAATAATGTATTATTATTATTATTATTATTATTATTATTATTATTATTATTATTATTATTATTACTACTATAATGATGTGCTTTTATAACATGGTCAATAAATCCAGACAAACTATTCAGACAGTTTAAACAACATCCACGCTTAGTGTACTTTGCTCCTGCAACGAAGCATTTAATACACTGGTTTTTAAACGCATGATTTTTATGTTCCTCCTTATTTTCCTGTTTATAGTACCAGAGAGGATGTAGACATTTTGTAAGAAACTTTAATTTCCTGAGATCTGTTGTTTTTCTCTCATTTTGACCATATTGCAATACGTGAGGTTGCTTTTTACAGTATTAAATATCCATTTTCCAAACTATGCCGCTGTAAGGGGAAAAAAAAGAAAAAAAGAGGAAAAAAAAAAAAAAAGTTACTCAGAGAGGAAAATATGCACAAATCTTATATCTGCTCTCTTTTTTGCTGTTAACACAATTACACCCACTTCTGTGTCTGAACATGTCTAGACTCTGCAAATTCATTCAGAACTTTTCATGAGCAAAATGTAAATTGCCGCACTGTTTTGGTTTGGATTATCTTAGCTCATTGCTGCCATCTAGTGAGGATAGTGAGGAGTCCATGTGCTACACAGGATCAAATGTCTTTACATTCGAATTATGCTACCAATATTTAAATCTCTCTTTTAAATCACACTGACACTTGCTATGACGTATTTATTTTTGACGTTGTCTAAAGCATACCGCATTCATTTATCTTTCCTGCATCGCAATTCATTTAGTGAATCTACAACAAGGTGACGACATGCAAAGTGCAAAATTTAATTCTTTTTCACCGTGCAACTCTATCGCACCCATTTGTAGCATATACGTAAACACCACAGATTATTAACATTTAAAGTGAACAGGTTTTTGTGAAATAAAACTCATTTTTGACTAATTTTATTGTTATTCAAACTCTTTTTCTTGACCTTAAAAACATGCGTCAAATGAAATATAAGACGTTAAACAAGTAAGCGGACTAACATTTTTAACCCAACCTTCCATCCATTATCTTCCGCTTTGTCCTATATCAGGGCCGCGGGAGGGGGGGGGGGGGTTCCCCATGCAGGGGAGAACGTTTCGGGCGCTGGGCAGATACACCCAGGACAGGGCGCCAATCTATCGCTGGGCCACACACTCACTCACTCACACACACACTCTATATGGGGCAATTTGGAGACCTCAGTTGACTTGATCCATGTTTTTGGACTGTGGGAGGAAACCGCAGAACCCGGAGGAAACCCACGCGGACACGGGGAGAACATGGAAACTCCACCCAGATTGGGAATCGAACCAAGCCACCATGCCATCCAGTTAAAAGAACCCATCCATCCATTATCTTCCGCTTTGTCCTATATCAGGGCCGCGGGGGGGGGGGGGGGGGGGGTCCCCATGCCCATCCAGGGGAGAACGTTTCGGGCGCTGGGCAGATAGACCCAGGTCAGGGCGCCAATCTATCACTGGACAAACACTCACACACACACACACACACTCTATATGGGTCAATCTGGAGAACTCAATTGACTTGATCCATGTTTTTGGACTGTGGGAGGAAACCGCAGAACCCGGAGGAAACCCACGCGGACACGGGGAGAACATGGAAACTCCACCCAGATGGGGATTCGAACCGGGAGCATGAACAGGAATAAAAACAGACAGGATTATTCATTATTCACTAGGGTCGTGGGGGGGTTCCCCATGTCCTTCCAGTGGAGAACATTTCGGGCGCTGGGCAGATACACCCAGGACAGGGCGCCAATCTATCACTGGGCACTGGGCACTCACTCACACCGACACACAAACGCACACTATATGGGGCAATTTGGAGCATTTAATTTAGCTTGAATCCATGTTTTTGGACTGTGGGAGAAAACCGGAGAACCCGGAGGAAACCCACGCGGACACAGGGAGAACATGGACACTCCAGCCAGATTGGGATTCGAACCTGGACCCCCATCGCTGAAAGGCAAACGGGCTAACCACTAAACCACCGTGCCGCCCGACAGGAATATTACTCCATAATAAATATTCTAAACCTTATATATCTTTAAAAATAAGCAATTGTTCATTCATTATTTTCCACTTAATCCTCCACTAGGGTCGCGGGGGGGTTCCGCAAGTCCATCCAGTGGAGAACATTTCGGGCGATGGGCAGATACACCCAGGACAGGGCGCCAATCTATCACTGGGCACACACTCACTCACACAGACACACAAACGCACACTATATGGGGCAATTTGGAGCATTTCATTTAGCTTGAATCCATGTTTTTGGACTGTGGGAGGAAACTGGTGAACCCGGAGGAAACCCACGCACAGGACACGAGGAGAGCATGGAAACTCCAGTCAGATTGGGATTCGAACCTTGGAATAATAACTTGGAATACTTTGCTTGGCTCAGTAGGGCGTGGTAGCTCAGTGGTCAGGGTGTTGGGTTATCAATCTGAAGGTTGGGGGTTCAAATCCCAGGTCCACTGAAGTTACCAATGTGGGTCCTTGAGCAAGACCCTTAACCCTCATTGCTCCAGGGATGCGGTAGCTCAGTGGGTAGGGCATTGGGCTATCAGGTAGGGCATTGGGCTATCAAGCTGAAGGTTGGGGGTTCAAATCCCAGGTCCACTGAAGTTACCAATGTGGGTCCTTGAGCAAGACCCTTAACCCTCAATGCTCCAGGGATGAGGGGAAGCTGGAGGAAACCTACGCAGACACAGGGAGAATATGGAAACTCCACCCAGATTGGGATTCGAACCTGGATCCCCAGAACTGTATAGTGTATCTGTATAGTGTCTATATAGTATATATAGTATACTATATAGTATATAGTATGTATATAGAGATAGACTACGTCATAGACCGGTATTCTTAGTTATATAGTATAATAATACTATACTATAGGTACTATAGTACTATATACGATATATTAGTTCATATAGAGACCCCTATCTAGTGTGTAGCAGCCTGTATACTATATATATATATATATATTTATATCTATATAAAATATTAAGTTATCAATATATATGCCCAGCGATGGATTGGCGCCCTGTCCTGGATCTAGTATGTATCTGCCCAGCGCCCGAAATTCTTCTACCCTTGGATGGGGCATGGGGGTGAACCCCCACCGCGACCCCTAATATAGAGGATAAAGCGGGAGATAATGAATATGGATCTTTAGTTGATATATAATATATATATATATTTATATATCTATATATATAATATAGTATTTATATATATATATTATTCTAGGAGCTGTGTACTATATATATATATATATCTTATATCTATATTATATAGATTATATATAGTAATATATATATATATATATATATATATATATTATAGTATATTACTATAGTGTTATGTTTGAAAACCTTGGCAAAATTCTTTGTGGTAAAAACACATATGCTGCAAATGTGGTAAATAGGCACAAGGTTACAAATGCTGCAACGTTTTAAGGGCAGTTCTAAAAGTGTTAGAACATATAATAAACACGTTTATAGAAAGGCCACAAACACACAACTCTTCTTTTGTTTTCTTCCCATATTTTGTTGTGCGTAGCAGATGTCAGGCTTAGTTACTCTGAAAAGGTTTTTCTACACAACTTGGCAAGTTAAGGGTACAACACGGACCTTTTCTGTAACTGTCTGCTTTCTGAATGATCATGAAATAAAAATCATTTTGCTCTCAGTCGGAGTTTGTTGGGTCGTTTATTGAAGGAAGGTAATGTCAGAGTAATGTTCTGGGGACTGAAAGGTGAGCCCTGCAATGCATCACTGCAGGTACACAAACTAAATGCAAGCTTTAAGTTTAATAATTGGACCTGGAAATAAGAGGATAATCATTTTATTTATTATATTGTGCTTTTTACAATAGTACATTGTCAGAGAGCAGCTTTACCATGATCTGAGCCTGAAACCCCCAAAGAGCAAGCCAGCTCTTCATCCATGGCTCTGCCGGAGCACTTTCTGGTTGGAACCTGGACTTCTATTGGATGGGCAGCCAAGTTGAAGTTCAAGTCATTTATTTACAGAGTGCTTTTTACAACAGTACATTGTCACAAAGCAGCTTTACAGAGTTAAAAGCCTTTAAACCCCCAAAGAGCAAGCGGAAGCGACAGTGGCAAAGAAAAAATTATTTACCTCCCTGTTATGTTGATATTTTTAAGGAAGAAACCTGTTGAGATAGGAGGGCCACGCCACTGTGCTTAAGGTGTGGTTCGTTCCATAGTTTATAGCCTCTCCAAGCTACCCTAGGATGGAATTCCCGGTTCGAATAGCCCCATTCTGGTCGGTGGAAGTGTTTCCATTAGTTATCCCCGTGTCCGCTGTGGGGTTTCCCCGTCCGGGTTCTCCGGTTTATACCTCCCCCACGAGTCGGTGCGCAAAAAATCAGGAATCAAAGTGCAATTGAACTATCTCCAAAAGATTTGCCGCCATATAGAGTGTTTACTGTGGTGATGAGTGTGACTGCCCTAGTATATATAGATTGGGCACCGTCTGTCCCTGGGTGTATCTGCCTCAGGCACCCGAGACGTTCCTCCACTGGAAATGGGACCATATCGGGGAACCCCACCTGTCCTAGCCACTAAACTAGAGGATTCAAAGCCGGAGAGATAACCTGAATGAATGAATGTAATGATCCAAAACAGACCTCCAAGGCAATTAGTTGCCCAGTATGATAGATTTTGGTGATCCTATAGTCCTGGGTTCTATCAGCCCAGGCGCCCGATTACATTATCCCCTGGATGGGTATGGGGATACTATATAGTATTACACTAGTTATTATACATAACCCTGATATTAGGATTATATTGCATTGTTAATGATTGGCATATATTATATACTTATTATAGTATACGAGGCTCATATGGGCAGCAATCATTATATATTTTAGGCAGCCATTATCACGAGGTCTTGGCCCTGGACTATTTATTAATTATTCCATCCAGATACTATATACTATACCGGATATATTACTATATATATGAGTAGGAGTATATACGTGCTCATATTACTATAGCCACCGTGACGATATATATATTTATACAAGATATATATAGAATTTGATATATAATACTTTATTAATATATATATTATCTATATATCTATATAATATATTATCCAATATATAATATATATATATATCAGCATAGGTTCAAAAAAAAAAGAAATGCGAATGAGAATGTGATTTTTGAAATGAGTGTGATTGTAAGGATTAAATTTATAAATCAAGTATTAAAATTAAAAACAAGTAGACATGTAGTATATAACTGTATAAATATACAAATTATATAATATATAAATACAAGCTATGAAATATAGAAAAAAGACCTGAGGTGTTTGAATTGCACATAAACAAAAAAAACTAGGTGATAAATAGTGCACAGACGGAACTGAATTGAAATCGTCCAAATGATTAAGAATTTAACAGTCTAATGACATGGGGGGGGGGGGGGACTGCTGCAGAACCTGGTGGTCCTACACCGAACGCTCCCTGAGCCTTTTGCCAGAAGCCAGCAATGAAAACAGACCACAGTGAGGATGTGAGGGGTCACTGATGATGTTGTGTGCACGGGATATGCAGCGCGTTGATGCGAGGTCCTGTGTGGAAGAGCAAGAAGACCTCTGCTGTCCTCACCACTCTCCTCACATTCGTCCAGTAAGGGGCATCACAGCCTCCACACCAGACAGATACAGCTCGTCAGAACGCTCTCTATGGGGCTTTTATAGAATGTGGTGAGGACGGGTGGGGCAGGTGGACTCGCCTCATTTCTGAGAAGAAAATGCAGGGACTGCTGTGCCCTACAGACCAGTGACGTGGTGTTTACAGACCAGGTGAGGTTGTCTGTGATGTGCAACCTACACAGCCCCCTTTGTTAACTGTAACAGTGGAGCGCGGTGGGATGGTCTTCCTGAAAGTCGATGAAGATTGTTAGATTCATCACTACTGATCTCACTGCTCATATATATATTATGCTGGGTATAATGTAATAGTGGATGTATAATTATGCTATATTCATATCATGATTATGTATATATCGATGTACTAAGGTATAGTCATATCCTATATATCATGCTACATATTAGGCTAATATGGTACATCATGTATATGTAGTATATATCATGTATATATTATGCTCATATCATATACTATATTCTGTATATATCATGTATATATTATGCTCTATATCGATGTATATATTATATATATATCATATATAGTATATATATATATACATATATTATATATTAATAATATGCTAATATATATATATGTATATATATATTATTGCTACATATATACTATATATATATTATGCTATATATGGATATATCATGTATATATATATAGGTATATTATCATATTATATATTATGCCTATATCTATGTATATATATGCTCATTCATTATGTATATATCATGTATATATTATGTCTCATAGATTATCATGTATATCTTATGCTCCATCATTATGTTTATATCATGTATATATTATGCTCATATCGTAATATGTGCACATATTATGTAATATTATATTGTGGCATGCTCATATTATGTATATATCATGTATATATTATGCTCATATGTATATATCATGCACATATTATTGCTAATATTGACATCATGCTCATATTTATCTATGTATATTTAGGCTATATATGCATTGTATCATGTATATTATGCTCTTATTATGCTCATATTATATATTATATATATAGCTATATTATTATATATATTATATACTATATATATATATATATATGATCATGTATATATAATGCTCATATCATGTATATATCATGTATATATTATGCTCATATGTATATATTACAATGTATCTCTTGTAATTCATGTATATATATGCTCATGTATGATATCATGTATATATTATGCTCATGTCATAATTATGTATATATCATGTATATATTATGCTCATATCATACTCATATTATGTATATATCATGTATATATTATCCTCATATCATATTATGCTCATATTATGTACATATCATGTATATATTATGCTCATATGTATATATCATGTACATATTATGCTTATATTATGTATATATCATGTATATATTATGCTCATGTTATGTATATATCATGTATATATTATGCTCATATTATGTATATATTATGCTCATATTATGTATATATCATGTATATATTATGCTCATATTATGTATATATTATGCTCATATTATGTATATATCATGTATATATTATGCTCATATCATATTATGCTTATATTATGTATATATCATGTATATATTATGCTCATATTATGTATATATCATGTATATATTATGCTCATATTATGTATATATCATGTATATATTATGCTCATATCATATCATATTATGTATCTACATTAAATACTTCACCGTTCCATGCACCAGTCTGTTACTACTGCGCTTTAAGTAAATAATGTATATATTGCACTTCTGTACTACATTTCATTGGCCCTGTACTTGTACTCTGCACAATGACAATAAAGTTGAATCTAATCTAATCTCTTTTGTTTTATCGACGTTCAGGATCAAGTTGTTGGCACTGCACCAGCCCAGCAACAGCTCGACTTCCTCTCTGTAGGCTGGGTCGTTGTCGTCTTTGATAAGGCCCACCACTGTAGTGTCTCTGCGAACTTCACAATGTGATTTGTGGTAGATCTTAAGACACAGGGCTGCCCATCCAGGGGAGAACGTTTCGGGCGCTGGGCAGATACATCCAGGACAGGGTGCCAACCTATCACTGGGCACACACTCACTCACACACACATTCTATATGGGGCAATTTGGAGAACTCAATTGACTCGATCCATGTTTTTGGACTGTGGGAGGAAACCGGAGAACCCGGAGGAAACCCACGCGGACACGCGGAGAACATGGAAACTCCACACAGATGGGGATTCGAACCAGGAATCCCCAGCATTGAGAGGAGAACATGCTAACCACTAAGCCACCCTGTATAAACACTTATAATTCTATTCAATAATTTTAAACCTGGGCGGCACGGTGGCTTAGTGGTTCCAATCCCCATCTGGGTGGCGTTTCCATGTTCTCCCCATGTCCACATGGGTTTCCTCCGGATTCTCTGGTTTCCTCCCACAGTCCAAAACACAAAACATGGATCAAGTCAATTGAGTTCTCCAAATTGCCCCATATAGAGTGTGTCTGTGTGAGTGAGTGTGTGCCCAGCGATAGATTGGTGTCCTGTCCTGGGTGTATCTGCCCAGCGCCCGAAATGTTCTCCCCTGGATGGGCATGGGGAACCCCCCGCGACCCTAATAGAGGATAAAGCAGAAGATAATGGATGGAATTTTAAACCTAAGGAAAAATAACAACATATATAGCACAAAATGCTGCAAAATGGCGAAAACTCCAATACAGAATTATATACATTAAAAAAACAAACCCACAATACAGTGAAGCCACGGGAAGTGATCTTTGGACCTTTGTTTAATTTCATTAAATGCCACCCCTCCCCCCCCATCCCCCTGGTTCTGAATTTGCACCGAACTGCACATATTAAATAGTTGTTACCATCAAACCTCGCCATACATTATGGACAACTCAATGCACAGAATCGTGTACGGAAAACTTCATTTTTATTATTTTACTTTGTGCTTTGTACACTTAAGTGACTAGCAATAAAAGCTTTTTAGTTACCATGTTAAAATTATGGAACTAGAAACATAGACAGGTTTCAGTTGAATAATTATAGGTTATTAACGCAGTCGTAAGTACAATCATACACAGCATGATCTCGGAACGAATCCTAAAGCGTCGGCAAAACATGTAACGTACTCGGTACACACATCGGCACTACGATGGAATGAATTTGCATGAAGTAGACGCTCTGCGATCGAATATTAATAATCAAAATGACTGTACAGTAAAAGGCAAAGTGCTTAATATGAAGGAGAACATTAGCAGACTCTTACATAATTAAGAATCGTTAAGTCGGCGCCTACTTTAGCTCATGCGCGTCGTATAGTCTCTATACACAAGTATAATACCAATGGCAGTTAGGAAACCATGCTAAAAATGTCGTTAGATTAGTGCAATTTCAGAAAACTGCAATTAAAACACAATTATCAAACGTTACAAAATATTGTATCTAATTACATAATACAAACAAAAAAAAAAAAAAATCATACATAATTGTGCTCCTGAGTAGAAAATTGTTGCAAAGTGGTAGACATTTGTTTAACACCATTAAAGTTCACACTCTGGCAGTAAAATTGCCTGTTAATTTAAATATGCAATATTGTAACTAGGGGTGAGCTGCAATATTCGAAATGTCTTTGTTTTCGTTATATATATAGCCTTTTGTCAAATAAAATCATCCTAATTTCTAGAAGAAAAAAAAAGAAAAAGCAAAAACAAAAAAAAGGTTTTCTTTTGTTAGAAAAACAAGTAAAATATAAAAAAATATATTTTTTAAAAACCACGCTTATAGCGCCATCTTGTGGTGAAATTTTAACTGATTCGACTATCAGTCGACTATAGGGAAAATCTGACGAATCAGATTCGACTACGAAAATATGTAGTTGAATACAGCCCTAATTGTAACGTTACGGATCGCGGTTCACAGGTTTAAATGTATAAAGATTAAAAAATGCTGAGTCATGCATAAAACACAAAGGACACTCTTAGCGCTGGGGATTTCTTATTCGAACACCCAATCTGGGTGAAGTGTCCACGTTCTCCTAGTGTCCATGTGGGTTTCCTACGGGTTCTCCGGATTCCTCCCACCGTCCAAAAACATGGATTCAAGGTTTAGTGAATGCTCTAAATTGCCCCATATAGTGTGTGTGGGTGTGCCCAGTGATAGATTGGTGCCCTGTCTTGGGTGCATGTGCCCAGCGCCCAAAACGTTCTCCTCTGGATGGACATGGGAACCCACCTGTGACCCTAGTAGAGGATTAAGCAGAAGATAATGAATGAACGAATGAATTTCCATATAACCAAAATATATAAAAGCCTTAGTTTTTCAATTTTAATAAAACTATTACATATTTTGGTGGAACGTGGCTTAGTGGTTGGCATGTTCTCCTCTCAGCACTAGGGATTACCAGTTCAAATCCCAATTTGGGTGGAGTTTCCATGTTCAACCCCGTGTCCGTGGGTTTCCTCCGGGTTCTCCGGTTTGCTCCCAGTCAAAAAACATGGACTCAAGGTAAATTGAATGCTTTAATTATTGCCCCATATAGCATGCCCTGGCCTGAGTGTATCTGCCCAGTGCCCAAAACGTTCTCCTCTGGATGGGCATGGGGAAGCCCTCTGCGACCCTAGTAGAGGATTAAGCAGAAGATAATGAATAAATGAATGATTACCTACTAAAGGAACAACTTTCTAAGCATTTAAGCATTGCCACCAAATTAAAATCCAAAACTCTAAAATGTGAGCATATTGCAATAATTTGTTTCTCATTAAAAAATTAAGTACAACATTTTAAGTACAATATAACACAAAAAGGAAGAACAGTACGACGCAGATCAAAACCTGGTCTTGTGTTTTGAAGAATTATTTGCAAAATTGCTTTAAAAAGCAAAATTCTTGACTTTCCAAGTCAAACAAAACATTCAGTTTATTAAAGGCGATTTTACACAAATCTTGCATAATGTAAAGTAGCCAACAAAGCCATATCAAACCATAAAAATAATCAGTCAGACAATATTCAGAAAGGAATGAAAAACGATTTAGCAAAAACGTGTCCTTTAAAAACTCTGCAAAGTAAAATTTTGCCTTGTTTTGTACCCTCTTTGTTTATATACAGTTGTGATCAAATTTATTCAACCCCCACTGAAATAAAGTGTTTTGGCCAGTTTGACATTGATTTGGATCATTTCAGTCATCTTATTTACAATTATATCAAAGAGGCACTTATAAATTAGACAAATATAACATAATATTTATGATGGAATAACCACAAATGTCTTTACTGTGCTCACATCATTATCAGTTTTATTCAACCCCCTAGTGACATTATTTTTCAGTACTTAGTTCACAACATCCTTTTCCAGTTATGACAGCTTTCAAGCATGAAGCATAGCTTGACACAAGTGTCTTGCAGCGACCTATGGATATCTTAGCCCATTCTTCATGGGCAAAAGCCTCCAGTTCAGTCACATTCTTAGGCTTGCGCACTGCAACTGCCTTCTTTAGGTCCCACCAGAGGTTCTCAATTGGATTTAAGTCTGGTGATTGCGATGGCCACTCTAGAATGTTCCAGCCTTTCATGTTCAACCATGCTCTAGTGGACTTGGATGTGTGCTTCGGATCATTGTCCTGTTTGGAAGGTCCAACGTCTCCCAAGCCGCAGGTTTGTGACTGACTCCATCACATTTTCCTCCAAGATCTCCTGGTACTGAAGGGAATTCATGGTACCCTGCACAACGTTGAAGCTTTTCTGTACCATTAGAAGCAAAACAGCCCCAAAGCATAATTGACCCCCGCCATGCTTCACAGTAGGCAAGGTGTTCTTTTGTTCATAAGCCTGGTTCTTCCTCCTCCAAACATAGCGCTGGTCCATTGTCCCAAACAGTTCTAATTTAGTTTCATCTGACCACAGTACACTGTCCCAAAACCTTTGTGGCTTGTCCACATGACTTTTGGCATACTGCAGTCGACTTTTCTTGTTCTTTGGAGTCAGCAAGGGGGTGCGCCTGGGAGTTCTGGCATGGAGGTCTTCGTTATGCAGTGCGCGCCTTATTGTCTGAGCTGAAACTTCAGTGCCCACATCTGACAGGTCTTTTTTCAGTTCCTTAGCAGTCACGCGGGGATTTTTCTCCACATTACGCTTCAGATAGCGCACAGCAGTCGCGGTCAGGATCTTCTTTCTGCCACGACCAGTAACGTTTCCACTGTGCCCTTTAACTTGAACTTGCGAATGATACTTCCGATAGTGTCTCTTGGAATATTTAACAACTTCGCAATCTTTTTATATCCATTGCCATTCTTGTGAAGAGCAATAACCTCTTCTCTTGTCTTCTGGGACCATTCTCTTGCCTTCACCATGCTTGTAAACACACCAGTAGATGTCTAGAAGGAGCTGAGTATCACAGTCCTTTTAAATCTGCCTAATTGGTGCTTATCATGCTTGATTGCTGTTCGTTGACATCCACAGGTGTTTTCAATACCTGATTGAAAACACTGGAATGAACCTCTATTCTTATGAGTGGTAGTTGTAAAGGGGTTGAATAATTGTGTCAATGAAGAAATCACAAAAAGGCCATTGACAAAAACAATTGATGCTATCTTAGTTGCATGTAGTTCTTTAACAAGTCCTTGTAAGATTTCATTATGAACACAATTACAAATGTGCACTGAATTCCATAAAACCCTTCGCAGCATTGGGGGTTGAATAAATTTGATCACAACTGTATCTGCCAGTATTGTGCATCTAGACAGTAAGTGTTTGCATATTTTATGCGTAACTTTGAAGATTTACGTCAATTGTGGGGGACAGATTGCGGAATTCAATGAATGCTGATCACTGATTCTGATTTTAATCAAATACTAGCATCTAGTGGCCAAATTACAGTTTATAAAGACACATCGGGAAAATATTGTATTGTATTTCATGCATCGATACGAATGTGTAGCGGTCAGCGGTGTGCATTATTGTCAATAACGTCACGACTGGACAAACGGTTCAGCCAATCAGATTTAAGAGCCGGCGCTACCGGTTTTACAATAAAGCAATGAGCCAATGGGTATGAATTACTGTGAATAAAACCAAATGATTGACAAATCCTTGGATAACCAACTTATCGTGGTGGAGGGGTTTGCGTACTTGAATGATCCTAGGAGCCATGTTGTCCGGGGCAAAAGCCCGTGGTAGGGTTCCCAAGGCAAATTGGTCCTAGGTATCGGGCCAGACAAAGAGTGGTCCAAACAAACCCCTATGAAAGGAAAAATCAGGAACAAGTGTACCCTGCCCGAGTTAGGGTTATTGGGGCCCCACCCTGGAGCCAGGCCAGGGGATGGGGTTCGTCAGCGAGCGTCTGGTGGTCAGGCACTATCCCATAGTGCCCGAACGGGCCCAGCCCGAAAGAGTTGCATGTGGGCTCACCACCTGAGGGAGGGGTAGCAATAGGGGTTCGGTGCGTTGTGGATCGGGCGGTGGCCTGGGCGTCGCAGTCCTCAGTTGCTGAAATCGGCTTTGTGAACTTGGAACGTTACTTCACTGGCAGGGAAGGAGCCTGAGCTGGTGCGGGAGGTTGATAGATACCGGCTAGATATAGTCTGGGGGTGAACTTCAGCACTTACTGGATCGGTTTGCAGCCGAGTGTGAAGCGGCTGGGATGAAAATCAGCACCTCCAAATCTGAGGCCATGGTTCTCAGTCGGAAAAGGGTAGAGAGTTCTCTCTGGGTCGGGGATGGGATCTTGCCTCAAGTGGAGGAGCTTAAGTATCTCAGGGTCTTGTTCACGAGTGATGAGAAGATGGAGCGTGAGATTGGTAAGACGGGGTCAGCAGTGATGCGGCCCCTATACCGGTCTGTTGAGGTGAAAAAGGAGCTGAGCCATAAGGGCAAGGTTCTCGATTTGCCAGTCGATCTACGTTCCGACCCTCACC
Source organism: Corydoras sp. C115 (assembly GCA_019802505.1). NCBI lineage: Eukaryota > Metazoa > Chordata > Actinopteri > Siluriformes > Callichthyidae > Corydoras > Corydoras sp. C115. The sequence goes on along the minus strand of JAFMOC010000821.1, from coordinate 8,457 downwards.
TATGGCTTTGGGTAATGACCGAAAGAACAAGATCACGGATACAAGCGGCCGAAATGGGTTTTCTCCGCAGGGTGTCTGGGCTCTCCTTTAGAGACGGGGTGAGAAGCTCGGTCATCCGGGAGAGACTCGGAGTGGAGCCGCTACTCCTGCGTGTCAAAAGGAGCCAGTTGAGGTGGTTCGGGCAATTGGTAAGGATGTGTCCTGGGTGCCTCCTAGGGAGGTGTTTCAGGCAAGTCCAGCTGGGAGGAGACCCCGAGGAAGACCCAGGACACGCTGGAGGGTTTATATCTCCCAGCTGGTCTGGGAACACCTCGGGTTTCCCCAGTTGAGCTGGTGGAGGTCCCTACTTCAGTTGCTGCCCCCAATCCCATTTCAACTGCGAGTAACCCGAAGGAAACCCACGTGGAAACAGGATTCGGAGCTGGGTCCCCAGTGCTGAAAGGCGAACATGCTAACCATTAAGCCACCATGCAGGCCTATGTAATTAAGAGAGGGTGGCATGGTGGCTTAGTGGTTAGCACGACCGCCTCTCAGAGCTGGGGATCCAGGTTCGAATCCTGATCTGATCTTCCATGTTCTCCCCGTGTCCACATGGGTTTCCGGTTTCCTCCCAGTCCAAAAACATGGATTCAACGCCAATTGAGTTCTCCAAATTACCCCATATAGTGTGTTGTTGCTGCCTGGCCGCTCAAGGAGGATGGGTCCCCCACTGAGTCTTGGTCCTCCCAAGGTTTCTTCCTTAAATAACAACATAAAAGGGAGTTTTTTTCTTGCCACTGTCGCTTCGGCTTGCTCTTTGGGGGTCTAAAGGCTTTTCATTCTGTAAAGCTGCTTTGTGACAATGTACTGTTGTAAAAAGCGCGACATAAATAAATTACTTGAACTTGAACTCGTGTGTCTGTGTAAGTGAGTGTGCCCAGTGATGGATTGGCGCCCTGTCCTGTTTGTATCTGCCCAGTGCCTGAACCATTCTCCCCTGGATGGGCATGGGGAACCCCCCTCCCCCCAACCCCAGTTGAGGATTAAGAGAACGATAATGAATGAATGAATAAATAACAAAAAATCATTTCATAGTAAATGTCAATGGTTAGGCTAATAAAGCCAGCACTGGACATTATTTATAGGATCTCCCAGTTCTGTTCACTTTAGTTTTTTGCTCCCTGATAGACATTTCATTCCTCGCACTTTACCAGATGCACATGATCCCAAACAATCATTAATCCAAAGAACATTCATCTTTCCCCACAAGGAATATTCTAATTAAAAACCAAGGAAAACGAAATAAGCAAGACCTGTAACAAATTTATGGATACCTGCTATTAAAGTGCATGTGTGTGTGTGTCTCCCATCTAAAGTGTTTCATGTTTTTAAGTGCTACTGTAAAGGACTTTGCTTGTCTACATAGATGAATTATTATTATTGTTATTATCTGATTTGTTTTCTGCGGGACACTTGGCCTGTGGTTGCTGAGGCTCTTGTTCTAGGTCTAGGCTGTGGGGGCCAGTGGGCGATAAAAGAACTGAAATGGGCCAGTCTGGTGAGAGATACTTGGATATGACCTGAAGCTGCTCTTGTGACAACGACACCTTCATGCTCCCGCTGTCATACAGACTGAACAGAGACTGCTGCGTGTCCTCCATACTTTTCATCAGTTGCTTTTGCTCTTGCCGCAACTTCTCTCTCTGGATCTTCTGTATAACACACGTACAGACACACAGAGACACACATAGGTAAATATGTTGATTGGTTGGTTAGTGTACCTTCAATGTTATTTGACCTATTCTAATTATTAAAAAAACATTTTTATGACACTTTACAGGGCATGGTCTCTTCTGCCATTTAATAAAGCAACAGGGCGAGAGGGTGGCATTATAAAAATATCATAAATCAAGGGGTGGTGTTCGTCCCGACTCATAGTGCAGTTACACCAATTTCCTATGATTTATTTACAATAATACACAACCTCGAGTATACCAAATATAAAATGCGAGTATATGAATAAAATGCTCACAAACACACTAAAAGGAAAGAATTTAATAAATAAAATAAAATAATAAATTAAATAAAAATTTAATCCCATCAATCCATTATCTTCCGCTTTATCCTCTATTAGGGTCGCAGGGGGGTACCACATGCCCATCCAGGGGAGAACGTTTCAGGCGCTGGGCAGATACACCCAGGACAGGGCGCCAATCTATCGCTGGGCACACACTCACTCACACAGACACACATGGCTGTCCTACACTGTTGTTGCTGCCTGGCCGCTCAAGAAGGACGAGTCCCCCACTGAGTCTTGGTCCTCCCAAGGTTTCTTCCTTAAATAACAACATAAAAGGGAGTTTTGTCTTGCCACTGTCACTTCGGCTTGCTCTTTGGGGGTTTAAAGGCTTTTCATTCTGTAAAGCTGCTTTGTGACAATGTACTGTTGTAAAATGTGCTCTATAAATAAATTACTTGAACATAGACATGCACACAAAACTCAATTGACTTGATCCATGTTTTTAGACTGTGTGAGGAAACCGGAGAACCCAGAGGAAACCCACGCGGACACGGGGAGAACATGGAAACTCCACCCAGATGGGGATTCGAACAGGGAATCCCTAGCGCTGAGGGGAGAACATGCTAACACCTAAGCCACCGTGCCGCCCAAGATTTGATTCATAACTGCATTTATTAAAAGCATAATGGTTCGTCATCTAGTCCTGTTTTTAAAGTGAACCCTGATCGCTGAGTAACAGATTTCCAGTTTCTGTAACGATCAAAAAATGCCATCTAGTAGCCAAATTACAGAATACAGTTTATATATATATATATATATATATATATATATATATATATATATATATATATATATATATATATATATATATATATATTTTATTTACTTTTTATTTTTTTTTTAAATCAGGAAACTAATGTATCGTATATTGAAGCAATAAGGAACGGGAGGGCGATTAGAGCTGTGCATTATTGTCTATAACGTTACGGCTGGAAAAACAGCTCAGCCATTCAGATTCAAGGACATGACTATCAGTTTTATAAGCAGCATTGATGGATGTTACCTCAATTCCTCATCATCGGAATTAATGTAGCCTTTCTTTCAGCTCAAATCACTTTTATTATTCTCGTAACCCTCATAATAACAAACATTTTTCATCGTTGGAACTGCTGATTGCTGTTATTTCAGTGGCAAAACTCCAAGATCATCAGAAATACTCGAACCAGCCTTTTTTGGCAGTTACAATCATGCCACAGTCACAATGCCATTACGTTCTCATTCTGATGAATGTAAAAATGAGGTAAGTCAAGACTGATTTAGGTGCTTCGCATTTCTTTATATTATTATTATAATATGAACTTCTTGGGTCGTTCTACATCATCTACGTCATGTATGTTAAACTCCATATTCCTTGAATTTGGAGGGGCCGAAAAAAAATTCTCCCCAATGATAATTTCAAGTTAGAAATTAAACTTATGCTGTAAATATGTATTTTACAACATGTTCGCCTCTCAGCGCTGGAAATCCAGGTTCGAATCCCAATCTGGGTGGAGTTTCTATGTTCTCCCTGTGTCCGTATGGGTTTCTTCCATGTTCTCGAGTTTCATCCCACAGTCCAAAACCATGGATTTAATGTAAATTCATCCATCCATCCATTATCTTCCACTTTATCCTCTACTAGAGTCGCGGGGGGGGGGGGGGGGGTTCCCCATGCACACCCAGGGGAGAACGTTTCAGGCGCTGGGCAGATACACCCAGGACAGGGTGCCAATCTATCGCTGGGCACACTCACACACACTCTATTTGGGGCAATTGGAAGAACTGAATTTGTGTATTTGAATTGACCTTGATTTATGTTTTTGGAGGAAACCGGAGAACCCAGAGGAAACCCACGTGGACAACATGGAAACTCCACCCAGATTGGGATTCGAACCGGGAATCCCTAGCGCTGAGAGGAGCACACGCTAACCACTAAGCCACCCTGCGGCCTTTAATGTAAACTGAATGCTCCAATTGCCCCATTTAGAATGTGTTTGTATATATCTGTGTGAGTGTGGGCGGCACGGTGGCTTAGTGGTTGGCACGTTCTCCTCTCAGCTCTAGGAATTCCCGGTTCGAATCCCCATCTGGGTGGAGTTTCCACGTTCTCCCCGTGTCCGCGTGGGTTTCCTCCGGGTTCTTCGGTTTCCTCCCACAGTCCAAAAACATGGATCAAGTCAATTGAGTTCTCCAAAATTGCCCCATATAGAGTGTGTGTGGGTGAGTGAGTGTGTGCCCAGCGATGGATTGGAGCCCTGTCCTGGGTCTATCTGCCCAGCGCCCGAGACGTTCTCCCCTGGATGGGCATGGGGAACCCCACCGCGACCCTAAAAGAGGATAAAGCGGGAGATAATGAATGAATGAATGTGTGAGTGTGTGTTCAGCAATAGATTGGCACCCGGTCCTGTGTGTATCTGCCCGGCGCCCGAAACCTTTTCCCATCGACGGGCATGAGAACCCCGCCCCCCACAAGCCAACTAGAGGTTTAGGCAGAAGATAATGAATGAATGACGTTTATAAAGACGTAATTACCACTTACCAGTCTCTTGATGTCTCCCTCAAGCGTATCGATGCAGTCTAGTTTCTTTTTGCGGCTGCGCTGCGCAGCCACTCGGTTTTTGCTGCGCCGTCGAACATCTTGTACGAACTCTAACTGGTCCGGTGTGAGATGGGGTTGCTTGAGTAACTGCAAGAAGGCTCTCCTGCTCATGCTCGAAATCTGCTCTGCTGGGTATGGAACGTTCGCCTGAAGGGATGGGGGATGGAGGGGATGGGAGGGCGACAGGAGACGAAGGTTTTTAAAGCATTTCTCAAACCCATTTCTGCCTCAGAATCTAGTTTGTTTTCATGCAATGCAGCTAGAGGGTCCAAAAGTCCAATTACCCAAATTTGGTGTTGCTTTCTCTTAATAATTGAAATATTTGAAGTATTTTTCATTTTAAAAGCGGGTGGCTTAGTGGTTTAGCACGTTCTCCTCTCAGCACTAGGGATTCCCGGTTCAAATCCCAATCTGGGTGGAGTTTCCATGTTCTCCCCGTGTCCGCGTGGGCTTCCTCCGGGTTCTCCGGTTTCCTCCCACAGTCCAAAAACATGGATCATGTCAATTGAATTCTCTGTGTGAGTGAGTGTGTGCCCAGCGATAGATTGGCGCCCTGTCCTGGGTGTATCTGCCCAGCGCCCGAAACGTTCTCCCCTGGATGGGCATGGGGAACCCCACCGCGACCCTAATAGAGGATAAAGCAGAAGATAATAGATGGATGGAAAATCCCTTTCCAATTGTTGTACCATTTGTCTGAGCATCTTTTACATCAGTAAAACTCTCGTGCGCATGGTAGCTCAGTGGTTAGGGTGTTGGGCGATCGATCTGAAGGTTGTGGGTTCAAATCCAACGTCCTCTGAAGTCAGCGATGTGGGTCCTTGAGCAGGACCCTTAACCCTCATTGTTGTAGGGATGCTGTGCTTGCTTTGTAAGTCGATTTGGATAAAAATCGGCTAAATGGCCAAATCGAAATCTTATATAAACAATGAGGACGCTCAGTAGTGAGATGTTCCACCTGGGCATTCCGTACTACACACTTTATTCCACTCTCTATGCTGCTGGCATGCAAGCTAGTCTGTAACATTTCACTAGAATTGCAACAGTGTAAATTCTACCTTCGTATTGATTTCAAATAAATTCCAGGATTAAATGTAAGTGAGGTATTCAACCGACTGTACTTACACACAGAGGAATATGTCCTCCACATTTAACCAATCCATGCAGTAAAACACACACACACACACACACACACATGTGCCCGGAGCGGTGGGCAGCTTTGTATATTGCACCCGTGGAGCAGCCGAGGTTAGGTGCCTTGCCCAAGGGCACTTCAGCCATAGTGCATGGTGGGACTGGGAATCAAACCGGGGACCCTCAATTTCGCAACGGATGCTGGGCAGATACACCGCTAATCTATCACTGGGAACACACACACACACACACACACACACACACACACACACACACACACACACACACACACACACACACATCCATTATCTTCCGCTTTATCCTCTACTAGGGTTGCGGTGGGGGTTCCCCATGCCCATCCAGGGGAGAACGTTTCGGGCGCTGGGCAGATACACCCAGGACAGGACGCCAATCTATCACTGGGCACACACTCACTCACACAGACACACTCTATATGGGGCAATTTGGAGAACTCAATTCACCTTGAATCCATGTTTTTGGACTGTGGGAGGAAACCGGAGAACTCAGAGGAAACCCATGCGGACACGGGGAGAACATGGAAACTCCACCCAGATGGGGATTCGAACCGGGAATCCCTAGCGCTGAGAGGAGAACATGCTAACCACTAAGCCACCGTGCCGCCCTTGTAATAGATTGTAATATTTGTTACACGCAAACTATAATTAGTTCGCTTAATAAAAACCTTTGGCTGAAACTACAAAGCAATGAAATTCCATCCATCCATACATCATCTTCCGCTTTATCCTCTGTTAGGGTTACGGGGGAGTTCCTCATGCCCATCCAGGGGAGAACGTCTCGTGCGCTGGGCAGATACACCCAGGACAATCTATCACTGGACACACACTCACTCACACAGACACACTCTATATGGGGCAATTTGGAGAATTCAATTGACTTGATCCATGTTTTTGGACTGTGGGAGGAAACCGGAGAACCCGGAGGAAACCCACGCGGACACGGGGAGAACATGGAAACTCCACCCAGATGGGGATTCGAACTGGGAATCCCTAGTGCTGAGAGGAGAACATGCTAACCACAAAGCCACCATGCCACCCCAGCAATGAAATTCATTCATTAATTCATTCATTATCTCCCGCTTTATCCTCTATTAGGGTCGCGGGGGGTTCCCCATGCCCATCCAGGGGAGAACGTTTCGGGCACTGGGCAGATACACCCAGGACAGGGCGCCAATCCATCGCTGGGCACACACACACTCACACAAACACACTCTATATGGGGCAATTTGGAGAATTCAATTGACTTGATCCACGTTTTTGGACTGTGGGAGGAAACCGGAGAACCCGGAGGAAACGCAGTCCTAAACCCACGGGAATCCCTATCCCTGAGAGGAGAACATGCTAAACCACTAAGCCACCATGCCGCCTTATTTAGTATTTTCCTTTAATATTTTGTATCGATTTATTTATTGTCTGTGTCTTAGTGGTTGATGTCTTTCGAGGGTTCGGGGTGGGGGGGTGGGCTTCCTTTAACGGTTTTTACTCTTATTATTATTATCATTCCTTCTTTTTCGTCCATATAGTCATTGTTTGCACTAAATTTTTGCCTACAAGCCCAAGATGGATGTACGTTATTGAAAAGTTTTTAATAAAAAGAGATGTTATAAAAAAAAAAAAAAAAGATTTCAAACTTATTCTCTGTCCCAGTGATGGATTGGCGCCCTGTCCTGGGTGTATCTGCCCAGCGCCTGAAACATTATCCCCTGGATGGGCATGGGGAACTAGGGCTGCAACAACGAATCGATAAAATCGATAAAAATCGATTATCCAAAGTATCGATAATGAATTTCCATTATCGATTCATTGGGTCGCACGATTTCCGCGTTACTCGCAATGTCGCACCCGCTTACGTCACCTGCAGCGCTTCAATAACGCTGGAAAATAATAGCGGGTTGAACAGAACGAGGCGGAGTCTGCAAAACAAGTTGATAAATCGCACAAATGAAACACAGCCAACGCAGAAAAAAGCTCCGGTTTAATTCCAAACTGGAAATTAGTAGGGCTGTATTGAACTACAGATTTTCATAGTCGAATCTGATTCGTCAGATTTTCCCTATAGTTGACTGATAGTCGAATCAGTTAAAATTCGACCACAAGATGGCGTTATAAGCATAGTTTTTTAAAAATATTTTTTTTTATATATTTTACTTGTTTTTCTAACAAAAGAAAACCTTTTTTTTGTTTTTTCTAGAAATTAGGATGATTTTATTTGACAAAAGGCTATATATATAACGAAAACAAAGACATTTCATGTAAAAACTAAGGCTTAGCAGCAGCCATGGGCGCCCCCATGTGGTCAAAATGGTACATTCGACTATGAGGTTCATAGTCGACTACGGTTCTCCGAATCGAATCGTCGAATCAGCGAATATTGCAGCTCACTCCTAGTTGCAGCCCTATGGGGAACCCCTCTCCCGTGACCCTAATAGAGGATAAAAGCGGAAGATACTGGATGGATGGACTTGTTCTCTGTTGAACTCACCTCACACGTTGCCTCCTCGTCCAAACACCCCGTCTCTGTACCACATCCTGAATTCTCGTCCGATTGTAAGGCAGACTCAGGATACGACTCTTCGGCCAGACTTTCGACTACGGCCTGATCTTCTCTGGAGCTCAGATCTTTGAGGAACGGACAATCATCAGGTGCGGCG
>JAFMOC010000822.1:0-80290 GCA_019802505.1 Corydoras sp. C115 | reverse complement strand
CCCTTACTATGTAGGGACACTCGATGTCCACCCTTTTAAGTAAAGCCCCTAACCCCTGATGTTTCAGGGTTCTGACTCCAACCTCATGTTCAGTTTCTGTGAAATGAGGTCATGTGATGAACCTTTTTGTTAAATCTGTCACTCAGCCAGAGAACCGATGGTTACGGTTCTGGTTAAAATGTTTGATGTTTCAAAGATGATGATCTAAAACCCAGATAAATAAAACAAGAAAGTCAATTTGCACTAGAACACACTAAGAATATTCCCCGAGGTAAAAAGTCCGGCCTGCACGCTCTCCCATGATGCACTGCTTCAGTGGAACATCAACACGTTCTTTAATTTTTATTTATGTTTTATTGAAGGGGTTCCTAACGGCCGTCTTTGAGACGCTGGTTCCGGCTCTCTTTAGGTACTTGAGCAGGTTCTCCCATGGAGTTCTGGGCAAATGTGAACTAGTAAACAGCAGAAAGTGGAAACAAAGCCTCAAATTAGTGAACACGAAATGTTCTAATAACAGGAACACAAATAATAAACTAAACTAAGTTCATCCAGGAGAACATGCACTCTGACAGGCACAGAACATTGGAGTTCTAAGTTCTGGGTTTTTTTCTACACAGAACACTACATTTAGATCTACATCAGGGTTCCAATTCGGTTCTGCTCATCATCATTACACATGAACCCCACATACGGGTTGTACAGCCCTCATGAGACGACTCCTTCACAACATGTGACCCTAAGTGTGTATACTGAGTTTGTGTGTGTAGTTAACCCCATACTCTCTTCAAGGTTCCGTATAAATGGTTCTCTGGCAGTTCTGCGACAATCACATTTAAAATTCTGACATCATTCAGAAACTAAAATGTAAAGAAGTCTTAAAAAGTGTTGTACTAAGTGAAAATACATTCTCAGATTGAGTCTTAACAGGTGACATGTGCTTGAGGTTCTCCCAAATGGTTTCCAATGTCAATAAACTGGTTCACGACGCTAAGAATTTGGCTTGGAGAACCAGAGATTTGTGTTCTACCGAATGAATAAAGAAACTTTATTTTGGAACTCTTTGAACTCTGTGGACGCAGGGAGAACATGCAAACTCCCCCCAGATTGAGATTCACCTGGTTCCCCAGCACAGAGATGCGTATTTGATTGTGTGTATATGTGTGTTTGTTAGAGTTTATGAATGTTTTTGTGTGTTAGTGTGTGAATGTATGTGTGTGTGTGTATGTGTATATTTGTGATTGTGTGTATATGTGTGTTTGTGTGTGTGTTTTTCATTCTTGACTCTGATTGGTCAGGAGTCACATGACCTGGTGGTCTTTTGCACACTGTGGATGTTCTGGTTCTACTGCAGGGATTCAGTGTTCTGATTAACTTTTTATTTATTTTATTGGTTCATGGAATCGAGGTTCCGATGCGGCACTGACGAGGTCACTGTGAAGTGTCCAGTGAGTAAGTGTTCCTAAAAAGAGAACGGTTTGGAGTTTGAGGCGGGGCCGTCGCAGGCTTATGGGAAAGAAGTGAACTTCACCTTCACTAACCCTCACTATGTAGGGACACTCGATATCCACCCTTAAGCAAGGCCCTTAACCCTCTATATTCCAAAGTTCACTATATTCCAAAGTTCTTTCCCACAAGCCTGTGACAGCCCCGCCTCAATCTCAAACCGTTCCCTTTTTAGTAACACTTGCTCACCGGACACTTTTCGGCGAACTCTCACAGGGACCTCATCAGTTCCGCATCGGAACCTCTATTCCATGAACCAATAAAAAAACATAAACACAAACACATACATATACATAAACACACACACATACACACACACATGAACACACATATACACACAAACACACTTCTGATAGAAAAATTGGACAAAACGCTGTTTACATTTAGAACCGTCTACATATTTCTGCACCTTGCAGTTCACATCACTAGGGGCAACCTGCACTGAACCTTTAAGAGAGTATGGGTTTAACTACACACACTCTCTCTAAATGGGGCAATTCTGGAGAATTCTATTGACCGTTAATCCATGTTTTTGGACTGTGGGAGGAAACCAGAGAACCCGGAGGAAACCAACGAGGACACAGGGAGAACATGCAAACTCCAGCCAGATTGGGATTTGAACCAGGAATCCCCAGCGCTGAGAGAAGAACATGCTTAAAGACTAAACCACCGTGCCGCCCTCATATTTTTTTTGCTATTATTGTTGGTGGATTAGTGTTTAGCATGTTCTCCTCTCAGCACTGGGGAACAAGGTTGAACCAGGTTTGAATCTCAATCTGCGGGGAGTTTGCATGTTCTCCCTGTGTCTGCGTTGGTTTCCTAAGAGTTGTCCGGTTTCCTCCCACAGTCCAAAAACATGAATTAAACGTCAATAGAATTCTCCAAAATTGCCCCATATAGCGTGTGTGTGTGTAGTTAACCCCATACTCTCTTAAAGGTTCAGTGCAGGTTGCCCCATAGTGGTGTGAACTGCAAGGTGCATGTGTGTGTGTTTATGTATGTGTGTGTGTTTGTGTGTGTATGTAACACTCACTATGTAGGGACAATCGATGTCCACCCTTAAGCAAGGCCCTTAACCCTCGATATTCCAGGGTTACTGTATCAGGGTTCCCACTCCAACCTCATGTTCTGGTTCTGTGAAATAAGGTCATGTGATGAACCTGTTTCTTAAATCTGGTACTCATCCAGAGAACCGATGGTTACGGTTCTGGTTAAATTGTTTGATGTTCCAAAAATGATGATCTAAAACCCAGATGAATAAAACCAGAAAGTCAATTTGCACTAGAACACATTAAGAACATTCTCCGAGGTAAAAAATCCGGCCTGCATGCTTTCCCACGATGCACTGCTTCAGTGGAACATCAACACGTTCTTTAATCTTTATTGACGTTCTTTAATCAAAGCGGATTGTCATGAAGTCATTTTAATCCAGAACGGAGGATGGAGGGGTGTTACTAACCGCTGTCTTTGAGACACTGGTTCCAGCTCTCTTTAGGTACATGAGCAGGTTCTCCAATGGAGTACTAGGCAAATGAGACAAGAAAGTCAATTTGCAGAAAGTTCCCCCGAGGTAAAAAGTCTGGCCTGCACGCTTTCCCACGATGCACTGCTTCAGTGGAACACCAACATTTTCTTTAATCAATTCTTTAAAGTACAGTGATGCTTAAAGAACCCAGGTTCTAAAAGTAGAGTGGGGAACATGAGTATGGAACCCTAATTCAGCATGGATTTTGAGGCTGTCTTATAGAACCCAGTCTGTGTCATTTCACGTTGTGTTCACCTCAGTGTGAGATGGAAAAACCGTCACACAAAACTTCATCAGACTCGCCTTGCACTGGTTTCACCCAATGGTAGATAGTTTCCCTTAGTGATGTCAAACTCGAAACGCGGAATCGAACTGAATCGATACATTTGAATCACGGTGTTCTGAACCACTGTTTCGAAGTCCATATCAAAAGGGGAAAGTCACATGATCGTTCCAAAAAACGGGTTTTGTTACGTCACGCAGTATCGAGAAGTTTCGAATCTTTGCGCTCGTTTTGTCGAATCTTTGCACTGGTCTGAGATCAGAATGTTTGGTCTCCCAAATGCTTGTTAATGAATCTGCTCTCTGATTTCAGAACTGTGCTTGCTTTTACATGACAACATTGCCACACCCTCATACACTTTAAAAGAGAAGCAAACAATTGTGACTGTTTTTGTGAAGAAGAAAATAACAAGTTGAATTGCTTTATTTAAACACCATACAATTAGTCAAAGCATTTGTAAAATGGAAGGATCACCACAAGTTATTTTATGGGGATAAGGAAACTTAAATTCATTCATTCATTCATTCATTCATTATCTTCCGCTTTATCCTCTGTTAGGGTCGTGGTGGGGTTCCCCATGCCCATCCAGGGGAGAACGTTTTGGGCGCTGGGCAGACACACCCAGGACAGGACACCAATCTATCACTGGACACACACTCACGCAAACACATTCTATATGGGGCAATTTGCAGAACTCAATTGACTTGATCCATGTTTTTGTACTGTGGGAGGAAACCGGAGAACCCGGAGGAAACCCACGCGGACACGGGAAAAACATGGAATCACTAGCGCTGAGAGGCGAACGTGCTATTCACTAAGCCACAGTGCCAGAAACTTAAATTAGAATTTTATTTTACTTTACATGGAGAATTCTCAGTGCTTGTACTTAGTCAATAATTGGTGTTGGAAAAGCCCTTAAAAGAGCTCTTGGGTTCGTGAGTTTTGGACCTGAAAAGCTGAGAAGTAATTTAACCCCCGAAGTCATACAGAGTGCACCCCTGGCGTTTGAGAGCGTAAACCACATCCATGGCGGTGACGGTCTTTCTCTTCGCATGCTCGGTGTAGGTGACGGCATCGCGGATCACGTTCTCCAGAAAGACCTTCAGCACACTGCGGGTCTCCTCATAGATCAGACCGGAGATCCGGGCTTATTGATTCCCTGGATGTTATCACGAAGGACACGTTTAAACAGTACTACTGTTTCTTTCTGAAGTGTATTGTGTATAGTGAAGTGTATAGTGTTCGTGTGAGTGAGTGTGTGTCCAGTGATAGATTAGCGCCCTGTCCTGGGTGGATCTGCCCAGTGCCCGAAACGTTTACCCCTAGATGGGCATGGAGAGCCCCCCTACTTATTCAAGTAGAGGATAAAGCAGAGCATGGCGAACCTGAAACACACTGAAATGAAAATTAAAGAACGTGTTGATGTTCCACTGAAGCAGTGCATCATGGGAAAGCTTGCAGGCCTGAGTTTTTACTTCAGGGAACGTTCTTAATGTGTTCTAGTGCAAATTGACTTTCTGGTTTTATTCAGAACCGCATCTGGGTTTTAGATCATCAACTTTGGAACATCAAATATTTTAACCATCGGTTCTCTGGCTCTGTCACATGACCTCATTTTGCAGAAACAGAACACGAGGTTGGAGTCGGAACCCTGATACAGTAACCCTGGAACATCGAGCGTTAAGGGCCTTGCTTAAGGTTAGACATGGTGTTGGAACCCCAAACCTCCAGAGTGATGTGCAACAACATTAACCAACCAACTATTCATTCATTATCTCCCGCTTTTATCCTCTATTAGGGTCGCGGTGGGGTTACCCATGCCCATTCAGGGGAGGACGTCTCGGGCGCTGGGCAGATACACCCAGGACAGGGCGCTAATCCATCGCTGGGCACACACTCACTCACACAGACACACTCTATATGGGGCGATTTTTGAGAATTCAGTTGACTTGATCCATGTTTTTGGACTGTGGGAGGAAACCGGAGAACCCGGAGGAAACCCACGCAGACACGGGGAGAACATGGAAACTCCACCCAGATGGGGATTCGAACCGGGAATCCCTAGCGCTGAGAGGCAAACTAAATCTTAATTTAAGAACGGTTGATTATTAAGGTGGTAGGTTCCAGATGTCATACAGATGTGGATCAGATCTGGATGAGTGGTCCTCCTGCTGGTCCACTGGATAACTGCATGGGAACCAGAAGTGGAACCTATGAGGAGAATATTCATTTGGCCCACGTGTTCAGCAGAAAGGTTTCCTCCCACAGTCCAAAAAGATGGATTCAAGGTGAATTGGCTGCTTTAAATCACCTCTGGGTGGCAGAGTTGCCGCTAAATGCCGATTTGAGTGGAGTTTGCATGTTCGCTGAGGATCCATGTTGGAATCCCGATCTGGGTGGCGTTTGTATGTTCTCCACATGTCTGTGTGGGTTTATAACCCCGGTTCTCCATGAATTTTTTAAGTTCACCTTTTATTCATTAAGGTGATTGATTTGAATGGGAAGTGTTTCAGGGACGGAGTCGGAACCCTGATTGGTTCTAATTACATTTACATTTACATTTACATTTGGTCATTTAGCAGACGCTTTTATACAAAGCGACTTACAAGGTGAACACAGGGTTAATCACAACATCCCTGAGGCAATAAGGGTTAAGGTCCTTGCTCAAGGACCCACACTGGTAACTGCAGTGGACCTGGGATTTGAACCGCCAACCTTCAGATTGATAGCCCAATGCCCTAACCACTGAGCTACCACTCCCTAATGCGGGAATGCAGGGTTTGTCGTCCTAACGAATCACGTCAACACGTCTTTAGTTCTCTGGATCCTTTCCGAGTTCTATCCCAGCAGGGGTGCTCGGTCACCGAGACAAAATCCTTATATATACCGAGGACTCGACGTGGTTTTCTGTCCCGTGTTGTTGGGACTGGTAATGCGCACTGTCCTTATCTACGTCTAGAATTGGGGTTCTTGGAGCATCACTGTAGGTAGTCATGTTCTAAAGGTCCACATGAACTGGTCTATGATTCAGTACAACCTGCTGGTTCACCTAAGCAATGCATTGTGGGAAAGAGTGGCCATCTGACTTTTACCTCAGTGCAAATATTTTGTTAGAACCTTTAATTATTGGATCTTCGGTTTGGTTTGTTTGTTAGAAAAAAAAAACAAATCAGCTGTGGTTTCATTACATGACCTCCGTTTCACCCGAAGTGACTCACAGAGATCCGGACCTGATGTTTGGGGTCAGAACGCAGCGTCAGTCATGATACAGGAACCCTGAGGCTCTGAGGGTTGAGGGTGTCGCTCATGGAACCAACATTGAGAACCCAACACCCCACAAACAACGCAGGGACAAATAAAGAGTTCCACCAGCTGTGACATCACTGTGACCTCACCAACGTGTAACCAAGTCATGTGACCTCACCAACGTGTAAACAGATCATATGACCTCCAGACAGAGGAGGTTGGGTTCAGGAGAATATAAAGAGCGAGGAATCCATCCTAACCCAGTACAGAAAGTTCCATTCCTCCTGGAAGAAAAGCATTATCTACAACTCACTAAAGACGTTCTTCAGCAGAAGTATGAATGTCCTGCTCACGACTGTGCTTCTGGTTCTGGTCCTGACAAAAGGTAAGAACATCCTTCGAACTAATCAGTGTGTTCTGTATTATATACGAGAACTTGATGTTAGAACCAGGATGAAGAGTGTCATTCTGCTTAATCCTCTACTATGGTTGTGTGTGGGGGGGGAGGGGTTCAATACACTGGCGCTGGCCAATACACCCAGGATAGTGTCAATCTATCACTGGGCACATTCACACACTCACACACACACTCTATATGGGGCAATTTAGAGCATTCAATTTACCTTGAATCCATGTTTTTGGACTGTGTGAGGAAACCGGAGAACCCAGAGGAAACCTATGCAGACATGGGGAGAACATGGACTCTCCACCCAAATCAGGATTCAAACCTGGATACCCAGAATGTGCCTCCCAGGGGCAATTTAGAGCTGCTAATTTACCTTAAATCAATGTTTTTGGACTATGGGAGGAGACTGGGGAAACCTGAGGAAACCTATGCGGACACGGGGAGAACATGCAAACCTCCCAGATTGAGATTCAAAACGGGAATCCCCAGCGCTGAAAGATGAATGTGCCAGCCAGGGACAATTTAGAGTAGTTAATTCACCTTGAAACCATGTTTTTGGACTGTGGAAGAAAACCAGTAAAAACACAGGGAGAACATGCAAACTCCATCCAGTATGGGATTCGAACCTGGATCCCCAGTGCTGAGAGGAGAACATGCTAAACCACTAAGCCACAAAGCCACCGTGCCTCCCGGATGAAGAGTGCGTTCTCTATTGTATATGAGAACATGATGTTAGAACCTGATGATCAGTGTGTTTTCTGAAGGTTTTTTTGGTTCTAAGCAGTGGAACGTTACTGATATGTTCTCGTTTTCTTTCGTAGCTTCTGTTCTTAAATGTGTGAAGTGCACCGTCAGCGAGCCCACACGTTCTACTAAAGCATGTTCTCCTTTTGCCAATGTTTGCATCACTCATAAATCTGCTTTAGGTGACGGAACCCAACGTGCGGGTACCTGATGCATGGTCCGGACTCCAGGGTTCTCCGCGGAACTCATGTGCTTTGTTCTTCAGGTCAGCAGATGAGGATGTGCACCAGCGTCACGGTCTGCGGCCAGTACCTGATGCTGCTGGGTTCGAACTGCGTCGCTGCTGCCAGCTCGGCCTCTTGTAGAATAATTAATAGGGACCTTCATAAGGAAGAGGAGGAGGAAGAGGAGGATTCCCATCCAAATATGTGACTCACTGTGAAAATAAAACATCTGGGGGGGGGGGCACTTTTCATTATTTAAAATTTCAAAGTGCCACAACAATGGCAAACATTCAACACTAAAAATCATTAAATATTTTGTATGTATCAATGCATCAACAATTATATGCTTTTTTAAAAAGAAACGTCTTGAGCAGAGCTTTGAAAATGTCTAGGCTCTGCGCTGACCTAAGCTGGACCGGGAGACAGTTCCAAAGGCGTGGTGCAGCTGAGCAAAAGGTTCGGTCCCCCATAGTTCGAAGCCTAGTGGGGGGCACCTGAAGGAGCATGCTGCCTGTTGATCTAAGGTTGCGGATTGATGTTTGGGGTTGAGAAGTTTCTGTAGGTATGATGGGACTTGACCAGTAATACATTTGTAAGTAAGCAGAAGAATTTTGTATTCTATACATAATGAGACAGGGAGCCAGTGCAGAGATTTCAGGATGGGGGTGATGTGTTCATATTTTCTAACCCTCATTAAGCTTCTGGCGGCACTGTTTTGAATATATTGCAATGCCTGGATGTCCTTGGCAGAAATCCCAATAAACAGGCTATTGCAGTAGTCTAGCCTTGAAGAAACAAAGGCATGGACAAGTTTCTCTGTGTCTTTGTGGGTCAAAAGAGTGATGAAATGAGTTCTTGCGCAGATGTTTGATGTGCGTGCTAAAAGTCAGCTGTGGATCAAGCCGAACCCCTAAATTAGTAACTGTAGAGGAGAAAGTTATAATCTGACCATCAAATTCACCTGGACAGGTCTCTATATGGGGCAATTTAGAGTTTTCCATTTATCTGTGGGAGGAAACCGGAGAAACCAGAGGAAACTCATGTGGACTAGGGGAGAACATGCAGACTCCCAGATCGGAATTCGAAACTGGATTCCCAGCACTGACAGGAGAACATGCTAAACACTAAGCCACCGTGCCACCTCAAGGTAAACTGAATGCTCCAAATTGCCCCATAAAGTGTGTGTGTGTGTGTGTGTGTGTGTGTGTGCCCTGTGATAGATTGGCACCCTGTTCTGGGTGTATCTGCCCATGCAGGGGCAATTTGGAGCAGCTAATTCACCTTGAATCCATGTCTTTGGACTGTGGGAAACTGTTCCACTGGAAAAGAAACGGTCCTTCCCCAAACTGTTTCCATACGTTCCACAGACATTCCAATGGAATAGAGACGGGCCTTCCCCAAACTGTTCCCACACATTCCACTAGAACAGAAATGGGCCTTCCCCAAACTGTTCCCACACGTTCCACAGGCGTTCTACTAGAACATAAACGGGCCTTCCCCAAACTGTTCCCACACGTTCCACAGGCGTTCTGCTAGAACAGAAACGGGCCTTCCCCAAACTGTTTCCACATGTTCCACAGAATGGAACTGAGACGGACTCTACCAAATCTGTTCCCAGACGTTACACTGGAACAGAAACGGTCCTTCCCTGAACTGTTCCCACACGTTCCACAGGTTCTACTACAACAGAAACGGGCCTTCCCCAAACTGTTCCCACACGTTCCACAGGTATTCTACTAGAACAGAAATGGGCCTTCCCCAATCTGTTCCCACACGTTCCACAGACGTTCCACTAAAACAGAAACGGGCCTTCCCCAAACTGTTCCAACACGTTCCACAGAATGGAACTGAGATGGGCCCTCCCCAAACAGTTTCCACATGTTACACTGGAACAGAAACGGTCCTTCTCTAAACTGTTCCCACATGTTCCACAGATGTTCCACTAGAAAAAAAAACAGTCCTTCTCTAAGCTGTTCCCACACGTTCCACAGGCATTCTACTAGAACATAAACGGGCCTTCCCCAAACTGTTCCCACATGTTCCACAGACATTCCACTAAAGCAGAAACGGGCCTTCCCCAAACTGTTCCAACACATTCCACAGAATGGAACTGAGATGGGCCCTACCCAATCTGTTCCCACACGTTACACTGGAACAGAAACGGTCCTTTAATGAATTGTTCCCACACGTTCCACAGGCGTTCTACTAAAACAGAAACGGGCCTTCCCCAAACTGTTCCCACACGTTGCACAGGTATTATACTAGAACAGAAACGTGCCTTCTGCAATTTGTTCCCACACGTTCCACAGATGTTCCATTAAAACAGAAACGGACCTTCCCCAATCTGTTCCCACACGTTCCGCAGACGTTCCACTAAAACAGAAATAAGCCTTCCTTGAACTGTTCCCACACGTTCCACTGGAACAGAAACGGGCCTTCCCCAAACTGTTCCAACACATTCCACAGAATGGAACTGAGATGGGCCCTCCCCAAACAGTTTCCACATGTTACACTGGAACAGAAACGGTCCTTCCCTAAACTGTTCCCACATGTTCCACATTTTTCGACTGGAACAGAAACGGGCCTTCCCCAAACTGTTCCCACACGTTCCACTGGAACAGATACGGGCCTTCCCCAAACTGTTACAACACGTTACACTGGAACAGAAATGGTCCTTCCGTAAACTGTTCCCACACGTTCCACAGACGTTCCACTGGAACAGAAATGGGCCTTCCTCAAACTGTTCCCACATGCCCGTCCAGGGGAGAACGTTTCGGGCGCTGTGCAGATAGACCCAGGGCAGGGCGCCAATCTATCGCTGGGCACACACTCACACACAGACACGCACACAAACACACTCTACATGGGGCAATTTGGAGAACTCAATTGACTTGATCCATGTTTTTGGACTGTGGGAGGAAACCGGAGAACCCAAAGGAAACCCATGCGGACACGGGGAGAACATAGAAACTCCACACAAATGGGGATTAGAAAAGGGAATCCCTAGTGCTGAGAGGCGAACGTGCTAACCACTAAGCCAGAGTAGCCCCTTCATTAGTTATATTGGATAATATTAAATATCAAATGAAATATGTCTGTCAGCAGTGGAGAGCACATTCTCCACAGTTTGAATAAACCTGAGCTTCGGCAGAAAAGCATTAGTCAGTCGAAGATGAGACAATTTTAACAAGGTTTTGTTTTGAAATACCGTAAGTTTGTGACAGTTTGCCCCTTAAGAAAAATTCTGAGGGTTTATGAAAGCTGAGAAGCTGCTCTTTACAGCCAACATATATTTATTCATATATTTATTATGGTAATTTTACTCCCAATACTGGCAAAAAAAAAATTTGTGTCCCTCACAAACACACACACACACACACACACACACACACACATACTGGTTTTTTTTATCGGGTTCAAAAATCAACTGTGGGGACACCCTTTCTAAAGGTTTTAGAGGTTCAAAAAAAATCAGGCACAATAACCAATGTTCCGTTAGCTTATACACGCCTTTAAACATCCCAAAAGACGAAGTAATGTCTTGATCGTCATATATGGGGACTCGTGAAAAATCTAATAAACATGGCTAATGGGGAATGCATACCACAGCAGGTAATAGGATAAAACTCAACTCAGTTCAACAACAACAACAGAAAAAATCGAACACTTGTTCACTTAGTATAACAATGGATTTTTTTATTTTATTTCACATGTTATTTATGTTGCAATTTTCTTTTATAACTGTTATTCTATTATAAACATAATATTTTAAATTCTTCCAGTCCCTGTTCTTAAGAACTTCTGGTTCAGCTCCTAAACACCTCTCACAGACCTCCGTCTGCTTCCAGGGTGTTTTCTTATTCTTGGTAGCATTACCTTAAAGTGGTCAGAAAAATACATTTGAAATTAAAATGTGTATAAGCTGAAGTATTACATTGTCTGAACATTTCTTAAGAAATAAAAGACAATCATCACTGACATAGGAAGTAGAAATGAAAAATAAGATCACCTTTGAAGGAAGGCCTTATAGCACTAACTTCTGATGACATCTCATTGTCTGATGACTGTTTGCGTTGTTTGGGCTGTGGTGACAGCATTTCATTGCTCAAGCTAGAAGAAAGTGTCATTTCTGCCGATTGCTCTGTGGAAAATTATTAAAAAATAGAAATCAATAAAGTTCTTATTGTACATTAGGACCTCAACAAATACATGAAAGTAAATTTATTACAATAAGGGAAAACTATAGTCTTTTAACAGCAATTTACTGACATACCACTAACTGCTGGTGAACAGCTTCCCTCCTGTATGCTCCTGTGCTCTTCATCACTGTCCACAGCTCTTTCTATGGAAGTCATACAAATTACAGCTTAACTATGCGATCAAACAAAAAGAAATATATAGTAAAAAAGTAAAAATAAAATGTCACACCATCAGGATCTAGCCCAATTTCATCCAAGTTCTTGCCATGAAACTCAGCTAATCTTCCTTGCTCAAGCGCCATTAGAACTTTGCTAATTTTGGCAAGTTGTAGGGTCTTCTCAGGCAGTCGATAGAACTCTCGATGGATCCTTATATCATGTCCAAGAAAATTAGCCAGCTGGTCCATCTCGGTGTCTGTCATATTTAGCACAGTGTAAAGAGTAGCAGCATGCTTTCTTAATCTGGTAGATGTCAGAGACCCAGGACATTTTGCACCACACATCTTTGCAACGTTGCGAAGGCAGTCTGATCCTCGGAAATGTGTCATGGCTTCTGGTCTTGCAAACACATAGCTGTTGTCTTCTTGAACCCCACAAGTTTCTCTCTGCTTAACAAGCAGTTCTAATGCATGCTGCATTTTTGAAGTCAGCAGAATTGGAACCGGGCGACCACGCTTTCCCCTGATGACAACCCTTGAGAAGTGTCTACAGAGTTTTTTTTCCACTTCAGAGAGTGCCCAGTCCACATCCTCATGGTGATCAGAAGTGTCTCTTGATAAAAATGCAGCTAAAGGCATGCTAGAAACCTCTCCTTCCCTGCGTCGATTAAATAGAATGATCTGTGCCAGGCACACCTTCGCCAGATCTGTCCAGGCTTTGGCAGAGGGATTTTCAGTAAGTAAATTGAAAAACTCATCTTGCACTTGACTAAGATATGCATGCATTTTTTGGACATCTTCGGTAAAAGGCATGAGAGTAGGTACATTCCACTTTGCTTCCCTAATGTTCCTCAATGCTGTAGCAGAGATCAGCTCATTCCACTTTTCCCGATGGATCTCTTGAAACTCATTTGCATTCTTCACAAGTTCTGTGTTGTTTGAGATTAAACCCTGAGCTTTTAAGAGTTTGCTTACTTTAACCAGAGTATTCCCATGTTTGGTTGCTAATGATGGGGTCAAAAACGTGTTGGTTTGATAGTCATACCCACATGTAATCTTAACAGCTTGGATCACCTCCATGTACTTGTTAGGATTAATGAGATCTTCCATTTTTTTCAAGCTGGTGGCTTTTCTGGCATTGTGAATAAGCCTTCCCATTTCTCGCATCTTCTCTCGCACATGCTGTTGATTCTTAGCTGATCTCCCACCTTTGTTCAGCAAGTGTTGCCCAACATTAATAATGACTTGGTCATTTTTTATTAAATTTGTGACAGGGTCAGGATTCATTGCACTGATTACTCCCTATAGTTCTTTACTCACATGTGAAGGCACAGGCCCAGTGTACGTACACAAAGACTGAACACGGTTTTTTCCAGGTTTGGGGCCGACCGATCCAGGCCTAAGTTGACAGTTATGCACGTGTCGCCACAGGACCTTTCTTCTAAATAGTGCTTGACAATATGCACAGTGCATGAAATCATTTCCCTGTACTTCTTCACGTGGACGTTTAAATGGAACAAGTTTCCCCTTTCCAGACTGCATAACAGCGGCATTGTGGGCATAGTTTCCTCTGTTGCGAATATAATCTAGCAGGTTCTTTCTTTCCTTGGAAGCCTTCGGAAAGCTTAGAGCTTTGGACACATCAAATTCATTCTCATGAACATGTTGAAGATGTCTTGCCATCTTAGAATAAGGCTTAGAGCAATACAAGCAATAATGTTTCTTGTCATACACTCTTTGTCCACCTATTGTTTTGCTTGCACTAACAACTATGCTGTCAGTTATGTTCTGACTTGAACTGGGCTCTTCTGCTTCAGATGTACAGCTGTGCTGGTCAATGGTGATTCTGTCTGATGTAGTATTGAAAACCGGGGAATTCCCCAAGCCAGAGACATCCACATTTTGCTTACGTTTTGCTGACAGGTTTAGTTCAAGGCTAGCATCACCTTCGCCATCACTGGAGGTATCTGGAATGTGATCATCTGCACTCTCTGATGTAGAATCAAATAGTTCACCAGAATCTTCAAGGTTTGTGTCTTTCATCTAAATATAAAAAAATAAAAAAAAAAAACATTTTATATGATAAATTTTACATGATACTTACTAGCTACAATTATGTTTATATGCTTAATTAAGTACTTACTATGATACTTTTCGTCCTCCTCAGTCTTGGTACAGGAATGTCTAATTCTTCTTGATACTCTGTCACAATCTGTAAATAAAGCAATATAACAATTTACATCATAGTTTAATCCATGAAAATAGTATTTTAAGAATAATGAAAGATTTCCAGCGATGGATTGGCGCCCTGTCCTGGGTCTATCTGCCCAGCGCCCGAGACGTTCTCCCCTGGATGGGCATGGGGAATCCCACCGCGACCCCAATAGAGGATAAAGCGGGAGATAATGAATGAATGAATAATGAATGAATGAAAGATTTCATCCTGCTCAGAAAAGACTGTGTTCTCACCTCTGGAATAATAACACTTTCAGGGGGACCTTTCTCACACATTACAGTTCCACAGGGGGACCTTTCACACACCGACATTACAGTTTCTTATGGTGAATGCCCGATTTATGGCCGATTTAACAACTACCCCTGTCTCTACACCTGAAGGCGATCTGTTAGCACTAATGACGGCGTTAAATTGCACGCGGTTTCAAAATAAATGTCCCATACCTGAAGCTTTGGATAAATGGAGAAATTGCATTATTTAGGTATTTCTTTATTAATCCTAACAACAAGTATTGCTCAGAAAGTATATCTAACTAAAAAGTAAGTTTTATATATATATATATATATATATATATATATATATATATATATATATATATATATATATATATATATATATATATATATATATATAAAATGTGCTTACCTTTTGTTTTCCTGTTGATCCTCTGCACAAATATTTTCTTTGATGGATCACTCTGGTCTTGCAGCAGCTTCACTGGTTACCCATGAAGTTCCACTTAGATTACAAAACTCTTCTGGTAACTTTTAAGATTATTCATAACCTTGCTCCTCCATATCTGTCCAACTTAGTTATGTAACATGTAACACCACTCATAAACTATAGGGGAAGAAACTGAACTCCGCCACACACACACACACACACACACACACACAGAAAATCATGCAGTATGGGCCAAAGCTTAAAACTTCATAAGCACTATCAGAAAACCTTTTTTAATCATTTAAAATGGTTTCCCGTTTGGGGACTAGAATTTTGGTCCCCACACCGCAAGAGGTCCTCATGAGATGACTATGTAAACAGACAAATGTCCCCGCAACGTGATGATTACCAGAAAAAAAAATCTGTCTCCCTCACACACACACACACACACACACACACACACACACACACACACACACACACAGAGCTTTGAAACACAAACAGCTGACGGTGACTCCATCGTTCGGTCCCGCTGCTGGAGGAGAAAGCTGATGTCAATATGTTCCAGAGCTACTGACAAAACAACCGGGGCTAATTGTCACGCTGTTACAGAACTGTTGCAGGTTCTTTTTTTCATATATCCTCGTTAGTATAGTGGACAGTATCTCCGCCTGTCACGCGGAAGACCGGGGTTCGATTCCCCGACGGGGAGAAAGGAAATGTTTTACACTAGTAGTGTAGATCAACAAAGTTACCATTTAGTGTAGATCAACAAAGATCTCAAGAAAAAGTTACCTGCAATAAGGATGATTTCGTTGCTGCAGTGGATGACTGGCATTTGGAATAAAATATAAAAGTTTCTCATTCATGTTCAAAATCTTAAAAAAAAAAGATTCTCAAGAATAAGAGTAGTGTGCTTTATTGACATTCATGAAATAAAAAAAAAATGAAACACAAATAAGAAAAAACACAGAAGTAAAATAAAAATAAAAAAGTACACAAAATTATATATATCTAAACAAATATTTAAATATACGAAAAAAACTGCAGATACACACACACAAACAGAGCTTAGAAACACAAACAGCTGACGATGATTCCATCGTTTGGTCCCGAAAGAAAGGAGAAAGCTGATCTCAATATGAACCGGAGCTACTGACAAAACAACCGGGGATATAACCCCTAAAGCCCAGGTCTAATCACGCCCCTGGTCCCATCCCAGTTGTCGTCACACTGTTACAGAACTGATGCAATTTTTTTTTCGTATATCCTCGTTAGTATAGTGGACAGTATCTCCGCCTGTCACGCGGAAGACCGGGGTTCGATTCCCCGACGGGGAGGAAGGAATTATTTTACACTAGTAGCGTAGATTAACAAAGTTACCATTTAGTGTAGATCAACAAATATCTCAAGAAATGGTTACCTGCAATAAGGATGATTTCGTCGCTTCACGGTGGGCTATCCAGTTGTTGCACAGTCTTAGTTAACAGTATTAATATAAAGATATCGTTTACAGCAACATAAATGTTCTACATTTTACACCAACAGAAATGTTTTCATGCAAACTTGCTTTCATATGCTAATTTGATAGGCTTTTGTTTAATTGCACCTTTAATAGCTCCTTGGTTCAGTCCTTGTGTAGTTGTTTTGATTTGACCAGTAGATGGCGCTAAATGTGGAGTCGTTTGAAACGATTCAAAATTCTGACGCGTTGTCCTAAAGTCAGTATAATGAGCATATGCATATGCATTCGAATGCCTGTAACCTTTATAAACGATACCATACCATACCATACCAATATTCATTCCAACTTTGATATGGTCCAGTTTGTTTGTTTGTATCTCCTCGTTAGTATAGTGGATAGTATCTCCGCCTGTCACGCGGAAGACCGGGGTTCGATTCCCCGACGGGGAGGAAGGATTTATTTTACACTAGTAGTGTAGATTATTTTACACTAGTAGTGTAGATCAACAAAGATCTCAACAGGAATGGCAGGAATTTAGTATAAAAAATAAAAGTTTTAAATTTATGTTCAAAATCTTGTTTTGAGAAGAGAAGAGGACTTTATTGATATTGATGAAATTAAAATAACAATAATATAAAAACGAATAGGTAAAAACACAGACGTTAAAATAAAGAAAAAAATATACACAAGTATATACATCTAAACAAATAGTTAAATATATGAAAAATGTACATTAAAAAACCTGCAGATAATTATGCTATTGTACCATAATATCATAACAGTTATTGCACTTATTATATTGTCTGTTTATTATATTGTCGTGATGGTCAATCAACTGCCCCATCTCATATGTCGTCATCCTGTTACCCCACCTCCAATATAGACAGACCTCTTTAAAAATGGCCCTTTCATTAGTGTATTTATCCATTTTTCAAACTGTTGTTACATTCATTTTATTTCATCATTTATTAGTTATATTGGATAAAATTAAATATCATATGAAATATGTCTGTCATCAGTGGATAGCACATTCAGTTCTAATAAATGTCGGTTCTGGCTGATAATGTTTGAATAAACAAACGTGAGCAGACAAACCTTTGCGACAGTTTGCGCCTTCAGAAAAATTATGACGGTATATAAAAGCTGAGAAGCTGCTCTTTACAGCCAACATACAGTTATTACGGTAACTTTACTCCCGATACTGGCGAAAAAAAATCTGTCTCCCACAAATACAGAAAACTTAGAAACACAGACAGCTGACGGTGACTCCATCGTTCGGTCCCGCTGCTGGAGGAGAAAGCTGATCTCAATATGATCCGGAGCTACTGACAAAACAACCGGGGCTATAGCCCCGAAAGCCCAGGTCTTACGACGCCCTTTGCCCCATTCCATTTATCGTCTCCCTGTTACAGAACTGATGCAGGTTTTTTTTTTTTATCTCCTCGTTAGTATAGTGGACAGTATCTCCGCCTGTCACGCGGAAGACCGGGGTTCGATTCCCCGACGGGGAGGAAAGATATGTTTTACACTAGTTGTGTAGATCAACAAAGATCTCAAGAAAAAGTTACCATTACCTGCAATAAGGATGATTTCGTTGCTTTAGTGGACAACTGGCATTTAGAATAAAAAATAAAAGTTTCTCATTCATGTTCAAAATCTTTTTTTTTTTAAAAAAGGATTCTCAAGAAAAAGCGAAGTGAACTATATTGATATTCATGAAATTAAAATAAAAATAATATCAAAAACGAATAAGAAAAAAACACAGAAGTAAGAATAAAAATAAAAAATATATATACAAAATTATATATATATATATATATATATATATATATATATATATATATATATATATATATATATATATATATATATATATATATATAAATACATTTATACATTTAAACACATATATACATTTTTCGTATATTTAACTATTTGTTAACTATAGGTCCATGATCAAGTTGTTCTCCAAATTGCCCCATAGAGTGTGTGTGTGTGTGTGTGAGTGAGTGTGTGCCCATATATATATATATATATATATATATATATATATATATATATATATATATATATATATATATATATATATAAACAAATAGTTAAATATACGAAAAATGTATTTAAAAAAACTGCAGATAATTATGCTATTGTACCATTATACAGTTATTGAACACACGATATTGTCTGTTTATGATATTGTTATGATGGTCAAGCTACTCTCCCATCTCATTTGTCTCATCCCCTCCTCCAATTACCCCTCCTTCAATTTAAAGAGGAAGCTGCACTTGTTTGCTAATATGGTGCATGTGAACAGCCTTCCTTGTTACAGCTCCATGGAGCAGTAGGTCTGCAACTTAATTTTTTACTTTTTTAATATTTTTATTTTTTAACTTTGTATTATCAGGGCCGTGTACAAACGTTGCAAAAAAGTTGGGACACTAAACAAATTGTGAATAAAAACTGAATGCAATGATGTGCAAATGTTAAATGGCAATATTCTAATCAGAATAGACCACAGATCAAAAGTTTAAACTGAGAGAATGTATCAAGGTAATGCTAAAATAAGTTGTTTCAAAATTTCATGGCAACAACAAATCCCAAAACAGGACAAGGGCCATTTGGGACAAGGCCATTTTCACCACTTTGTGGCATCCTCCCTTCTTCCAACACTCAAACAACGTCTGGGAACAGAGGAGACTAGTTTCTCAAGTTTAGAAATAGGAATGCTCTCCCATTCATGTCTCTAGGAGCCTCTAACTGTTCAATCGAACGTTCAAAAGATCTGGACTGCAGGCTGACCATTTCAGCCACCCTGATCCTTCTCCTACGTAGCTATGATGTTGTGATTGCTGCAGAATGTGGTCTGGCATTATCTTTTTAAGGTGTTCCCTGATAGAGATTACATCTAGATGGGAGCATGTGTTGTTCTAGAACCTGAATATAGTTCTCTGCATTAATGATGCCTTTCCAGACATGCAAGCTGCTCGTGCCACAAGTACTCATGCAACCCCATACCATCAGTGATGCAGGCTTCTGAACGGAGCGTTCATAACAAATTGGGTTATCCTTGTCCTCTCTAGTCCGGATGACATGGCGTCCCAGTGTTCCATAATGAACTTCAAATAGCGACTCATCCGACCACAGAACAGTCTTCCATTTTGCCACACTCCATTTTAAATAATTCCTGGCCAATGCAAACGTCTGAGCTTGTGGAGCTTGCTTAGAAATGGCTTCCTCTTTTGGTGATGTTATGCACGGTTGATGATGATAACTTAAAAGCCGCCTGGCGATTCCACCTCACCGAGGAGCTAATTCTCACTCTGTGGCGTTCACCACTGCAAAATGGTGGAACGATCTTCCCAACTCTGTCCGTAAGGCAGAATCACTAAACAGTTTTAAGAAACTACTTAAGACGCATATCTTTAACAAATACCTGTTAAAAAAAAATAAATAAAAAAAATAGAAAAAAGGGGGAGGGGGGGCAGCTTCGAATAACAATCAGGTTTGATGAATTTACAGTAGTTGGTTTTCTCCAGGGCAGTAGGTGGCTTAGTCTTAGCACTTGTCTCAGCGCTGGGATTCTCATTTGTAAGTCGCTTTGGATAAAAACGTCTGCTAAATGACTAAAGTGTGTCCATGTGATGTAAATGTAAAAGTCTTTCTGCTTGTGGTTTTCATTTTGTAAGTGCTTTGGGTAACAAATGAAAAAAAAGTTTTGCTATTTTATGCTGGGTAACAGAAAAAAATTTGCCATCTCCACATCATTGCATTCAGTTTTTATTCACAATTTGTTTAGTGTCCAGTGTCAGTGTGTTTTTGGAACGTGGTTTGTATTTATTTACACACACACTATCCAGGTTACTATTCGGTTGTTCTATGTTTGTTTGTCATTTTCAAAAACCGATCTGTCATAATATTGACATAATGTAGCAGCCTTGAAAATACCCATACCCTGGCAATCATCTAAAGACATTCTCCAAAATTGCCCCATATAGAGTGTGTTTGTTCGTGTGTCTGTGTGAGTAGTGTATGCCCAGAGATAGATTGGCGCCCTGTCCTGGGTGTATCTGCCCAGAGCCTGGAACATTCTCCCCAGGGATGGGTATGGGGAACCCCCCGTGACCCTAGTAGAGGATAAAGCAGAAGATAATGTATGGATGGAATAAAATTCGATTACGCGCCATGTTTTCCCTTGAAAAATTTTACTTGAGATATCCCAAGAAATTCCACATAACATAAGGAACCCCTCAATCACATTACCGTTTCTGCCCTGTAGATGGGACCAATACACAGGCAATGTTGTTGTCAGTCGAGCACCTTTGAAATAACATTGTTGTGGCAACTCTTGTCACAGTGAGAGATCATAGTAATTGTCAGGTGTTTATAATGGATTAGAGCTTTCCGCAGTCATTTATGAATGATTGTAGTAGTCATGGCAACCGTTGTTTAAGGGATTATATTGTCACTGATTTATGATGGATTAAAGTGCTTGTGGGCAATTATTGATTGAAGGATTATGATAGTTTTTATGAGGGATTAAAGTTGTCCTAAGTAATTTATGAGGGATTGTAGTAGTTGTGTCAACCGTCATTTCTGAGGGCTTATAGAGCGGCACTCAAAGCCATGCGCAGGGTGTAAAAAAAAGTCAAATTGAAATGCATAACAGGGTACACAAAGTAATCCTATGGGGCCATTAGGACAGCATTCAAATCTTTGCTGTCACTGATATTTTGCTTCATAAAAAAAAAAAAAAAAATAGGAAGTTGGGCGATGGTCTTTTTCTCCGAGGTGATGGAGCTTTATCCCAAGATCAAATACGAGGACATTATCATTGATAAATGCTGCATGCAAGTACAGTCGCTCGCCTGACCTCCACCTGAATGCCTGAACACACCTGGAACACACCTTTCTGTTTTCTGTTTTAGTCAGTTCGTACTGACGTACTGGTGATGCCCAGTCTCTACGGCAACATCATTGATAACCTGACGCCAGGGTTGGAGCTGGCGTGGTGCCTGGGGAGAGCTATAGTGCCGGGTATGCTGTATTCGAGACACTCATTGCTTGAATCTTGAATCTATATATGGAATTTATATGATGATATATTTATATATTTTTTTGGAGAATATATACATTTACAGGACACGGTGGCTTAGTGGTTAGCACGTTCGCCTCTCAGCGCTAGGGATTCCCTGTTCGAATCCCAATCTGGATGGAGTTTCCATGTTCTCTCCGTGTCCGCATGGGTTTCCTCTGGGTCCTCCGGGTTCTCCTCCGGGTCCTCCGGGTTCTCCTCCCACTGTCCAAAAACATGGAACAAGTCAATTGAGAACTCCAAATTGCCCCATATAGTGTGTGTCTGTGTGAGTGAGTGTGTGACCAGGAATAGATTGGCGCACTATCCTGGGTGTCTGCCCAGCGCCCGAGAAGTTCTCCCTTGGATGGGCATGGGGACCACCCCCACGACACTAATAGAGGATAAAGCGGAACATAATGGATGGATGGATATATTTACATGTGTTTTTTAATATTTCCTCCAATAATCCCGTTGGCAGGAACATTTCGAATCCCACTGCTATGCTCCTCAGCGTTGCCAACATGCTGAAGCACCTCAAGTGAGTTCCTCATCATCATCATTTCGTAGTACAGATTTAACACTAATAGCATCATAAATACTACATCCACCAGCCATTTTATTAGGTACAGCCTTTGTCTCTTACCATTAAGATGGACTTGATAGTTCTACAATTCCATTTTGTGGTCCAACTATATAGTTAATCCCCTTTTACTCTGTTCATTGATTGATCGTACGGTGACCGCGGGATGCGAGCCGCCCGGGACAGGGCCTCAAAGGTGAACCGGCAGGGGATGGTGACACCCCCTCCCCCCCGCAGGCAAGACAGTGACCCCGAGAAGGTGACCCCAAGGCAAGCCGCTTGGGACAGTAACCATAACAACCGTGACCCCAAGGTGAGCTGCTCTAATTGTTGACCCCAAAGCTAGCCGCTCGGGAGGTGACCCCAAGACACTCCGCCCAGGACGATGAACCCCGAGATGAGCCACCCAAGACGAGCACCCTTAGACAGTGACCTCGAGGCGTGCTGCCCTAATTGCTCACCCCAAAGCAAGCCTCCAGGGACGGTGACCCCAAGACAGTGACCCCAAGTTGAGCCCTTGGGATTAGCCGTCCGAGACGGTGACATTAAGGCGTGCTGCCCTGCTTGCTGTACCCAAAGCAAACAGTTTTTAGAACATAGTTAAATAAGTTTCCCATAATTAAGCAGTTTCTTTCATCACAAAATTTCACCTTGTCCAAACAAACGAAACACACCTATGCAGTGATTGATGCTCATGCTCTTCTTTTTATGTCCTAGTCTGTTTAAAAAGTTATCAAACAACTCAAGGTAAGAACTAAGTGTTTTTCCCAAGGTTACTATATGATACCCTTCAATGACCTAGAACACTGCCAAAACCCAGGATGAGAGGTTAAAAGTAGTCGTAGCAATTGTTGTTTAAGGAATAAAGGTTGTTTATAAGGGATTATAGTTTTCCTTGGTTGTTTAAAAAGGAAAATAGTAGTCATGGCAATCATTGTTTGAGGGATTATAGCAGTTGTCAGGTGTTTTCAACGTATTAGCATTGTCCTCAGTTGCATATGAGGGATTTATGTGGTCATGGCAGCTATTGTTTAAGGGATTTATGTGGTCATGGCAGCTATTGTTTAAGGGATTTATCGCAGTGGTTGGGCATTTGTAAGGGATTAGCGTTGTCCTCAGTTGTTTATGTGGAATTTATGTAGTCATGACAACTGTTAGTTTAAGGGATTATAGTAGTTCTCATGCATTTGTTGGGGATTAGCATTGTACTCAGTTGTTTATGAGGGATTATTGTAGTCATGGCAACTGTTGATTAAGGGATTATAGCAGTTGTCAGTAGTCTATATTGGATTATAGTGCAATTATAAGGAATTTTAAGGGATTATATTTGTTCTCAGTTCTTTGCGGGATTATATAGTCGTTGTCATCTGATTGCAAATTATTATAGTAGTCCTCAGAATTTACGAGGGGTTATAGTATTAATGGTAACCATTATGGGAGTAGGGATCATGGTAGTTGTCAGTTGTTTATATGAGATTACATTTGTCAGTCGTTTATGATGGATTATAGTAGTTATTGCAACAATTATGAGAATTTATCGTTTATAAGGTATTATTATAGAGGGGTTGATTATGGGATTATGTTAGGTTCCAAATCCCGAGCCGACCAAACAGCTTCCCGATGCCAAAGGAGTGGGTCAGCTATCAGTCAGGAAACACGCTGACTGCAAATGATTTTGCCGGAGCCCTCTGTGTGCCGAAGTATTTGAGATTTGACATTTGTCAGTCACAGTAGTTTATATAATATAAACATAAACTTTTAAGCATATGACCTCAATCTCTAATATATCAAATAAATTACTCTCCATTATACATTACATCCTTACAGTCCCCCCTTTGATCACAAAGTGATCACTTAAAAAGATGTGCAGGAGGAGTGATCTCAGGGTCTGATCTTCTTGCAACATACATCACGGGTCTCAGGAGGTTGGAGGTTCAGAGGGAAGCAGGTTGGTCATATGGGTGTGGATACATTGGCAGTAGCATGTTCCAAAACAAAAGAGGAGTACCATATTGAATAAAATAGGAAGGGCCTACATAGTGTGAAAGCCACCTGAAAAGGGTCCACCAGAGTTCCCAGGATCTCTCCTCATGATCATCCTGTAACAAATTTTCAGCAATATTATGCATCACCTCTAAAGCTTTGGTAATATTTCCTATTCCTGGCACATAGGTAAAACATTGTTTAACATCTAAAACCAGATGATTTTGAATAGTGGTTAAACGCAGAGCAGTAAGTTTTTCTCAAATAGACTCAATAGCATTTATACTTTAATTTGTAAAAAGATTCTAGATGATAATGAGTAACTTTAACACACTTATACAAATTACATACACCAGTAGAAGGAAATCATTTCCATAGATTTCCAAAACCATTGCTGTCTGGTGGTCACTCTATGTTGTTTACACCTCGGGTATAAATTAGCAATTTTTACTAACAAATTACCGTACATTACCGTTAATGCCGTTTGATGTGTGTATATGAGGTAATTTTGAGCTTTTAAATGTGATCACTATGAGTGGCGATTTACATAAGGAATTTGTCCCAATTGGTGGTCGGCCCAAGTCGTAAGCACAGATAAAGACCAAAAGACAGACAAGTGTGATGGGTCCCATGTTTGGCTACTTAAAAAGGACAGAAATAACACAAAGATGTAAGGATAACAATAATCCAATACCATACAAAAATCAATAATCATGCAATAAAAAAACGATAATAGGTTTATGGTAAGATGGTATTTTCTTTGCCAGTATTCATTGTGGCACGAGGGTATGGGCAACATCCAGGGGGAAGATTGTGTGACTGAAGAGATGGAGGGATGAAGTGCATAAGGGTTGAGGCTTGTGAGTGTAGGTGTAGGGGTAAAGGATACCCCCCCCCCCTTGGGTCGTGGACTATTTTTAAAACAGTATATAATTGGAATGGCATATAATTAAATTTATAGGGTCGGCTTATGCTTCTGTTGCTACAGACACCATTAGAAGAGCAACATCTAGACTGTTGAGTAACTTTAGAGTAAATTGTTGAGTAAATTTACAAACAAAAACAAAGAATAAAAAATCTAATAAAATTTGTGTGAAACCTTAAGCTAATTAGAACGGGTTAAGCCCCCCACTATGTGAGGGTCGGACTATACCGCTCTCTTCCACCCCCCTTGGTGGGTAAAAATAACAAACCGAGTCTAATATAGTATTAAAATAATGTTTATAATATATAAAAAATAGATATTGTGACATTATCTTGCTTTTGTTTTGTCACCCCTTTAAGTTGATGTGCAGAAGTGGCTGGTGTCACCAACTCTGATGGTTAAGGAATGCACTTGCAGTCGCAGGCGGCCCCACATTGCTCGAAATAATTATCAATATACATCAGTGGTCCTCCATTTTCGTGAAATACTGTGAAAGTGAAAATAGACAAGTAGTTATTATTTGGACTGGTCCACACTGCTATGTCAGCGCCATCCTCTAGAACCTGCAAATCGACTTGTTTGATTAGTGCGGTTAATCATAACATCAAACAGACTCTGAAAAATAACTTTTTAATTCAAATCCCACAACATAGGTTTAATACACGTGTTTCTTTTGTTAAATGTGGAGTCTGTTGAGGCCACATTGGGTGCACAGCCTGGAGAAAGTAAAACTCTTATCAGTTAGTTGATAAGAAACATGCATGAATGTACAACTCACTGCTGCAAAGAAAAGTTATAACTTTAATCATTATGTATTATTAATGTCTCTGCAAACTTTTTCTCGTGCTCCTGTGGAGAAAATACAAATATCATTTATAAGTCCTTGTCCTCATTATGTAGTCAGTCAGTCAGGTCAGGTCTAGTTAGTTACCAGTTAAATATTCCTGGGGTACCCCGTGATTCATTAAATGAAAAATTAAAGTGGTGCACCACATAGTTTTTTCATATTTAAAGTAAATGAAACGTTTCGCTCTGTTCATTCATTGCTTTGTAATTTAATATATTATTACCATGAATTCAAAACTATTTTTAAGGCAGCTGCTAATTGATAAAGACACACCATACCAATTCCAAAAGCTTTTACTACTTTAACCTGTTAAACACCCACAATCCAAATAGCAATTTGTTACACATCTGTACTCTCATACCAGACAGACAGACAGACACACACACACACACAATGTTAAAACAGAGATAAGAAGATGAAAACAGAACAGAATAGCGCAGACAGAGCTAGAGACATGAGAAATGTGTCTCTATTACTATAGAGTTATTAATTTTTAGCCTTAAATTACCTGTTCATTCAACTGTTAAGCAAATATTAAGCAAATATTAATATGTGAAACAAATTTATTTATTACTTTATTTAATTAATTAATTTTATATTTTACCCTGTGTAGCTTGAATGAATTTAATTAATTTGTGCATCCTATAGTTTTACTTTAAAATTTTTTTTTTTTTTTCAAATGACAGCAGTTCAGTCAGGCTTGGTTTGTGGTTTGGCTCACAGACATGGCAGACTTGGTGATCTGGACAGCTCTCTGGTCCTGAGATACTGACCATGACTTTCCAGCGTCGACATCCCCCCTGATCTGGGCAGGTCTGGGACCAACAGACCTATACCTGTCTTCGGGGGGCATGTCCTCTTTTCTCACTGGAAACTCAGTCTCCATCGGTTCATGACCTTTCAGAGCGTAGTTATAAATTCCAAGCCCTGATTTGTTAACCATTATTTAACACAATAAATGGAAGCAGTGTACATTTTGTGTCTTTCATACATTATATGGTTACGAACTTATTAATTAATTTACTTCTTAATTTATTATTGTATCATGCTATAGTAAGTACTTACTTTTACCAAAACTTTTATTTTATTATTTATATTTTATTATTTGCTTGTGGTTATGATAGTTTTATTATTTCTCAGTTTTGTCATATTCACCTAGAATATAAGCTGGAAAAGTTCAAAATAGGAAAAATGGTGGAATGATTTTAGTACAAAACACATATACATTCATACCTCCGTCAGCACAAAGTATCTTAAACCAAAATATTTAAAATCATAAACCAAAATATGCCACAAAACACTACAACAAAGTTAATAGCGCAATTAATACAGCCTACTGCGTCCTTGTGTTCCGTCCACATAACCAGATTCACCAAATGTAGCATGTCATCAGACTCAGGCTCATCATCTGTAATCACATGCTCAGAGCAAGTGGAGGAAAAGAAACAAAGATTAGACGGTGTTTGGCATGTTAGGAGATTATAATCAAATTGTTAAAAATAAAATATAAGCCTAAAGACCATAAATATGTCACAGGATTTCTTAAAAAATCCTCCCCATCGTCTTATAAGACAAACACAGATACAAATAAAACACACCGTAACAGTACCAAAAACCAAGGCAATATATATTGGATCGGCACAGAGCAGTGGCTCCTATCAGTGGACAGGGTTGTATGGCTTCACCACCTGTGTAAGAACGGATCCCAGCCAGGAAACACACTGACTGTCAAGGTGCGTGGTCCCCATACCCATACGTATTATAACGTTAATATAACGTATAATTATAACGTAACCGCCACCTTTGTAAGACCTGGTCCCCACCAGGCCCCAGTCAGGAAACACACTGACCGTGAAAAGGTGCGTATCAGAAAATATTCTGAAAATAACACCACCTGTGAAAGACCTAGTCCCAGCCAGGAAACACACTGGCTGTGCTAATAGGTGCGTGTGCCCCTACTGTAATAACCCCCTTTTAACAAACCGGCAGATATATGGACATCTAGGGGTCTTGCTTAGCGATAGCCACATTAGCTTGCATGCACAGCTGCAGTATCTGTAGTTGGAGATCGGAGAGTTAAATATTAGGTATGTATTGTTCTTTCTGTTCGTTCGTATTCACTGTGCAGATAAATGAAATATTAGCATAGTGCCAGGTAAGGCTCAGTTTAGCATGAATATGTGTTTATAATTAGGCTGAAACTGAAGCCAGCAGCTGGATGAGTGTACTGGCGTGAACGTGGCGAAGTAGTAATAACGATTCCTTTACTGTACTGGAAGCAAGGAAGTTAACAAGGTATAAGGTGGTGTTTTTTTTTTTTTTTTTTTTTATAACATGGTGCTTTCTCTAGCTATTTTTAATACGATTATTTATTCGGTTTTGTTTACACTCAGTTGCGGACAGCTCCGGGTAATCCAAATGAATAACTGAGAACGACAGAAGTGCTGTCTGTGAATGTAGCATGTATTATGTAATGTGATTTGTTTAATGTAAACTTATGATAAAAGATCGCAATTTTTAATCTTATTAGCTTTTATTTGTTGTATCGTTTATAATCAGGATTATGAAGGTTTTTTTTTTTTTTTTTTTTTTTATTTTTGATCCATTGTTTTCACTGGCTGTATATTGGGTTTATTCTCTGATGTATAGGCATTTATAATTATTTTTTTGATCTTTGTTTGTTTTCTTTCTTTTTTTATTATTCATCTTTCTTAGTTATGTCTGCTTGTGGAATTGATGCTTTTTTTTAGTCTTTGAAGTGGTGTGCAGTGCTTACCTAAACTTTGGACGTGTAGTGAGATAAGATGTATCTTAATCTTATTGAATTAATTGAAGGTTTTTTGGTTCACTTAATGGTTGTGAGATTATAACAAATGTGTATCTCTCCTATTCTCTGAGCTTGTTCTTATTTATTTATTTTTATTTACTTTTTTTGTAAGTTTAATAACTTTTTTTTTCCCTTTTCCTCAGCTAGTTTCTAGAGTGACCAACAATTTAATTGAGAGAACTCCATCTTTGTTATAAAGAATGTGTGTACTTTGTTCAGAGCTTCTATTTGCTATAGAAATAAACCAAGGGGTTCAAGGTTGCCCCGGTGGGTCACATTTATGATTTGCATTATAGTAGTCCTGGTAACACTTTAAGGGATTAAATTATTTGTGAGTTATAAGGGATTATAGTTGTCTTTACTTTATAAATTTATCAGGGATTATATAGTAGTCATGGCAACTGTTTGTGAGAATGATATTACTTGTAAGTCATTTATAACTGATTATACCTTTTTAGTAGTTGTTTGAGTGGTTATAGTAGCCATTAATAAAGGGATTATAGTTGTCCTCAATCGTTTAAGGGATTATAGTAGTTGTTGTAACGGTTCTTAATTGGTTCATATTTGATCGTAATTGTCCTGTTACTTGTTCATGCGGGATAGTATTTGTAAGGGATTTATAAGGGATTGTAGTTGTCCTGAGAATTTTTTGAGGGATTATGGTAGTCGTGGCAACAGTTTGATGAATTATGGCAGTTGCTAGGTATTAGTCTTCAAGAATGTATAAGGGATTATAGTGGTCATGGCAACTGTTTGATGCAAAAGGGAGAGTCCAAACTAAATTACTCACTTATTGTCCATGATCTCAGTTCCACTTAATGTAAAGATGGACTTAGATGGACTACAGAATGTAATCGTAGAACTACAATTTGTGAACTACAGTACATACCGTATATTCTATTCCTATGATTCAGACCTCAATATTACCCCACAAAACCACAATGTCCATCTATGTTAACTTCAAGTCTATGTACACACATCTCACCTGCATGTCCTTGCTCACCACACCTGTAAACCCCTTTGGCCTTCCTCTCCTCCCCCTGCTCATCCAAGGTTTCCTCCAATTTGCTGATGGGTGAACAAAATATTAATTAATGTCTCAGTTTCAAGCCCTGGTTAATGGGAGGGTTGGATCCAGATGGGCATCTGACGTCAAACTGCCATATATGCCGATGCCATGATGCGGTGGTGTCCTCTAAAGGCTCCAGCTAATATAACGAGAAGAGAGAAAAATTCGAACTAATACAGCTTTGTATTAATTAATGCTTTGTGTATTGATTAATGTTTTTTTTTTTTTTTTTTTTCTCTTTCTCCTTGAAACCTACAATTTTTACATGCCAACATCATTGCTCGTCACATTTCATGGTTGTGTTTGGATGTCTTTGTCGGTGTTGTCGTAGCCAACCTGTCCCACCAGCCTGTGTCTTGAGGCCCTCCTTTTAAGTGAAATCCTCCCATTGGCTTTTTTTAATTTTTTTTTTTTTTTAAAATTCTTTTATTTATTTATTTTTGCTGTTTTTTTTTTTTTTTTCCTTCCATCTAAATGAATCTGTGACAACCCCAACCAGCTTTTCCAATCACATGCCAGCACTCCTCTCTCCATGCCAGCACTCCTCTCTCCACACCCTCATACTGATTTTGAGTACCGCTAAAAACACAGATGATGGAGTGAGAAGGGGGCGTGTCTTATCTTTGGTTTACCATATAGATGGATTTTTAGTTTTACAGCATGTCTGTTTTCATTGTTTTTGTTTGTACCTTGTTGGTTCTCTATTGGCCAGCACAATCGCAGATAGTATACAGGTAGGATTTGGGTGATGGATTATTGTCCGTTCCGTGTGACATCATAATCGGTCCTAAAGTTAAGATCATCTTCCAAACAGTGTACTTTCACGGATGTATGTAGAATGGGCTGGGTGCCAGGGCTCTTGATGCTGTTCCTGGGAGCTCTCTCAACTAATAGTCTGCAGTATCTGCCTCTTTTAGTTCTGCTGCTGTAGTCAGTTATGCCGGAGTCACGAGCTGGACTATCAATCAATTACTTATTACTTAAATGCTGGGCTTTATTCGCGCTAACTGCTTTTCTTGTCTGTTTCTTTTGAGGTGTGGCCAGTTTCCTGGATGTGTAGTCAGATCTTCATCCATGGCTCTGCTGAAGCACTGTGGCTGTGACTATTACTGGATGGAACCTAAATATTAATTGGAATGGTGGTCCTGCAGGAATCCCGTATTTAACAATTGGAAGACTAGATAAATCCATTGAGGGTCACCTGATCTCAACACAGTCTGTATGTGGCTGTCCTACATTGTTGATGCTATCCGGCCATTCAAGGAGGATGAGTCTTGGGCCTCCCAAGGTTTCTTCCTTAAAATAACGCAACAGCAAGTTTTTTTTTTTTTTTTCCCTTTTGCCACTGTTGCTTTGGCTTGCTCTTTGGGGAATTAAAGGTTTTTAACTCTGTAAAGGTGCTTTGTGACAATGTGATGCTGTATAAAGCGCTCTATAAATGAATTACTTGAACTTGGCTGTAATTCAACAGACAATGGTTGTGGCATGATCTAGCCAATCATATACATACAGTACTGGTCAAAAGTTAGAACACGTTCCCTTCTTACTCCATCAGCTGTCCTTGGTAACCATATAAATCGAATTTAAATTGCCCCACATAGTGTGTGTGCATTGCTGTGTTGGAGAATGTGCCCAGCGATGGATTGGTGCCCTCTCCTGGGTGTATCTGCCCTGCGCCATAACTTTCTCCCATGGATGGGCATGAAGAGCCCAAAAGTGAATGAAAGACTGGTTTTACTGTTTCATAAAGTAATTAAATTATCCTAAATTCACTTGAATGCCTGTGTGTGTGCCTTTAAAGGCTATTTTATTTTTTAATAAATTGGTTGGATTTAATATTCAATATAGATGTCTGTTGCGACGTGACTACCATAAGATCTGTGGGTCCTGTGCTGAGACCCGTGAATAAGTAAGTAATTTATTAATAGAGTGCTTCTTACAATAGTACGTTGTCACAAAACAGCATGGCAGGGTTATAAGCCTTTAAACACCCAAAGAGCAAGCTGAAGTGACGGAAGCAAGACAAACCTCTGTTATGTTGATATTTTAAGGAAGAAACCTTGGAAGGCCCAAGCCTCGGTGGGGGAGTAATTGGTAATTGGTAGTAAGCCTCGGTGGGGAAGTTGTTCATTCGTCGTTCTAATTTATTTAGGATGCTTTTTTTTTTTTTTTTTTTTTTTTTTTTCCCACAACGTTATTCCTTTATAGCTTCAGAAACTCATATTATGCAAATTAGGCGATGACCTCATTTAGCGACTTTTAGGACAGCCAATAGCTACTTTCCTTACTGAGGAGTTGGCAACACCCAGAAACCCTTGTGGATGCAGGGAGACCATGGATCCCTAGTGCCAAGAGGCCAATGTCATTTAGCAATGTGTCACATAGCAATGTGCTAACCACTGTGCCACACACGTTCTTGCTTATTCGGGGTTGCCACAGCTATGAACTCACCTTTAAGGCTTGGTTATTGTTTAATGCCAGATGCCCTTTCTGACATAGCCCTCACCCTCTAGCGGGCCTGGAGACACACTATAGGGACAATTTAAAGCAGGATATACACCTTGAATCCTTGTTAATGGTCTGTGGAAGGAAACCCACACGGACAAGGGGGCAACAGGGAAACTCTACCCAGAGTGGGATTCGAACCAGGATTCTATAGTGCTGAAAGGCGAACGTGCTAAGCACTAAGCTGCCCGTGCCACATCCATCATTATTTTAACCTCACTAAAATATACAACCACCAAGAAGCAGAGTAAATGGCTTTAGAGTATATAAACCTCCTTAGACATTACATTACATTTGGTCATTTAGCAGACACTTTTATCCAAAGCGACTTACAAGGTGAACACAGGGTTAATCACAACATCCCTGGAGCAATGAGGGTTAAGGGTCTTGCTCAAGGACCCACATTGGTAACTTCAGTGGACCTGGGATTTGAACCGCCAACCTTCAGATTCATAGTCCAACACCCCAACCACTGAGCTACCACTCCCTCAGGTTCCCAGGATATATGTTCACTTGACCAACACAATTGGTCTAGACGTCTAAAAGCGAAGAAACTTCAAAGTACAGATTTTATGATATTATTTTGGTTCAAAAACTAATACCCATTCCAAAAAAAAGTATAATTCATTTTTTTTTTCTCTTTCAGGTACTTGGCGGTTATGCTTCAAGCTATGAGTTCACACGAGCTGTCATTTCCAACCTTTCAGTCTGAAACTGATATATTAAATTGATCACTGACGTAACAAGGACTTCCAGGAAGTTCAGGACCATTAGTAAGTCGACCATAAACAAGTTCTCAAACAGTACTTTACCTAAAGTACTGAAATACTGAAGTATCCATTTTTTTAAGAACTCATGGTTTCTTGAGTATTGGTATTGATTAGTTACTGTCATGCAATTATGTGTGTCAATTTATTTAAGTTTACAGTTGTAAGTAAAAGAGCAAAAATAATAATGTAATTTTATCGATTGGGACATCTGCTAAAAACTACTCTGTTCTACTGTTTTATTATTTATTAAAGCCATACAATGTTACATATTACATCTGGTTGTGTTCATTTTTTTTAAATGTAGAATGTTTTCAGTATTGGATTTAAAGTTTAATAATTAAGCAAATACAATTTATTCCAAATAACTCACAGGAAAGAGGTGTTGGCTACAACAACCTGTTTCCCTTTATTTATTCACATTAATACACAACCTCGAGGTTTTAAAAAAATGTTTACAAAAAAACACTACTATAAAAAAAAAAAAAACAAGGGTTGAATCAGAAATGCATTTATTGAAAGCAAAATTGTTGATAAAAAACGGATTAGATTACATTACGAAGAACAGATTAAGATAAACGCTGATAACAGGATTCCGGTTTCTCTTACCATCAAAAATTGCCATCTAGTGGCCAAATTAGAGGTGCAGTTCATAAAAAGAAATTGAGAAAATAATGTATATGTTATTTACACTCATTTATAATGTGTGTATCAGGCATTAATATGAATATGTACCACTCAGAGGTGTGCTTTATTGTCAAAAAGGTCACAGCTGGACAGATGTTTCAGGCAATCGGATTCAATGACTGGAGCTAGACTTTTAACAATCTAGCAAGAAGTCACTAATAAGCATTTCCTGTAATTTATTCACAATAACACTCAAGCCCGAGCATCTTAATTCTTCAATAAAAATATTACAAACACAAACTATTTTTTTAAAAGCTCCCTCTCCATTAGCTCCCTATAGGTGCTTGCATTTCGTACAATGCACTAACTCAGAATTAAAGGACCATTGCTGGATCTGCCCTCTCCTACCCTCACTCTATATTTCCGAAATACACTCCAACTCGTTCATGTCACGATCTTCCCAACTTGTCATCTGTAACAACTCAAAACCTCTCCCACAACTGATATAATAAAAAATCCTATCAAAATAAATAAAAATTGGGTTGTGATAATCAGATTTGACAATGCTACAGGGTAGCTGGGTTCTCTGTAACTACTGACTTGTGTGGTAAAAGCATCTGCTAAATGACCAAGTTCAAATTCAAGTAATTTATTTATAGAGTGCTTTTTCCAATAGTACATTTGCACAAAGCAGCTTTACAGTGGTGTAACCCTTTAAACCCCAAAGAGTAAATCGAAGTGACGGTGGCAAGATAAAACTCCCTGTTATGTTGGTATTTTAAAGAAGAAACCTTGGACGGCCTCATCCTCCGTAAGGAGCCAGGCAGCATCAACAGTGTAGGACATCCATGTACAGATTGTGTGGTGATCAGATAACCATATTTGATATCAAACTTTTTTTTAGTTTTTACCTCAAATCAGCTGTTTGAAATCAGATCAGATCATAACCCACTGAAATGCTGCTGAAAGATGAACCATGCATGGGCGCATGTCCACAAAAAAAAAAAAAAAAAAAAAGGTCGATCACAGGATGAGAAATGAGTCGTGAACGTGTTCCCTTCTCAGCGCTAAGTGGGTTCTCTCAAGATTCTCTGTTTTCTTCTCACAGTTAAAAAACATGGATTCAAGGTGAATTGGGTCTTAATTGCCCCATGTAATGTGTGTGAGAGAGAGTGTGATTTTGTGTCCAGGGCTAGATCTGTGCCCTGTCCTAGATGGACGTGTGCCATCACTGGGCACATACTCACACAGATATAGGGGCAATTTAAATGGGGGCAATTTGAAGCAGCCAATTCAAAGTGATATTCCTCTGCATATATATATA
The DNA here is from genome assembly GCA_019802505.1 of Corydoras sp. C115. Taxonomy (NCBI): domain Eukaryota; kingdom Metazoa; phylum Chordata; class Actinopteri; order Siluriformes; family Callichthyidae; genus Corydoras; species Corydoras sp. C115. The sequence goes on along the minus strand of JAFMOC010000822.1, from coordinate 45,110 downwards.
TATATATATATATATATATATATATATATATATATATATATATATATATATATATATATATATATATATATTTATGTCCTCCACATTTAACCTATTTGTGCAGTGAGCACATGTGCGCAGAGCCGTAGGGTTGGGGCAATTGGGGTTAGGTGCAATGCTCAGTCGCAGTTCAGCCTTGGTGCTTAGTGGGGCCAGGAATCAAAACGGAGATCTTGAGGTTACATGGTTGGTTCCTTAAGCAAGATAAAACAACCCCGTTATGTTGGTATTTTAAGGAAGGTACTCTGCATCCTCACACTCATCCTCCTTAAGCGGCTGGGCAGCATCAACAGTGTAGAACAGCCATGTACAGATTGTGTCGTGATAAGATGACAATATTTAACAATTCAAATTATCACAATTTTTTTTTCTAACCTCAAATCAGCTGTTATAAATCAGATCAGAACTTTATTTCCACCAAAACATCACCATCCACTGAAACACTGCTGAAGATGAACCATGTCCCTTTGTGTGCTTCGATGCTACAGAATCCCACACTTGTCCACACGTCCAGCCCGCTCTGAACACGACCTGTACTTTACCAACATTCTCTTCAAACACCTGAATGAGCTTTTGTTGCTGACACAGCAGATTTAATAAGTTTTTAACGCTAAAAACACGTCGAACACGCAGCTTTGCACTCAGAATGCCACCCGCGCTGTTCATTCAGAAACCAATAAAACACGACAAAACAGCGCTGCGACGTCATCACGGGTATTAACAGAAACTATAGGACCTCCTTTAGAGCGTCGTGTGCTTTAAATACTTAATTTCGTGCTTTAATGCTTTTATTTTTGCCGATTTAAACGACGAGAAAACACAAACGCGCTGCGTCATCGAAGCTCAGAGACAGCGCGCGCAGCGAGTTGAGTCTTCACGGTTCTCACAGGAGCTTTATAGTCCCGCCTCTTCGTGACGGAGGGATCTTTCTGTGTGAAGCAGAGCTCCGTGTTTCAGAGTCTAGTGCCGTTAGCGTTCATTTGCTTTTTCTTCCAGAACGATGGCTGAAGTCGCACCCGCCGCTCCGGCTAAAGCGCCCAAGAAAAAGAGCGCCGCCAAGCCGAAGAAGGCTGGTCCCAGCGTCGGGGAGCTGATCGTCAAGGCCGTTTCCGCATCCAAAGAGAGGAGCGGCGTGTCTCTCGCCGCCTTAAAGAAAGCGCTGGCTGCCGGCGGTTACGACGTGGAGAAGAACAACTCCCGCGTGAAGCTCGCCATTAAAAGCCTGGTGACAAAGGAAACGTTGGTGCAGGTTAAAGGCACCGGTGCGTCGGGCTCCTTTAAGCTGAACAAGAAGCAGACGGAGGAGAAGAAAAGTACAAAGAAAGCCGCCGCTCCGAAAACTAAAAAGGCGGCCGCGAAGAAGCCCGCCGCCGCTAAGAAGTCACCGAAGAAGGTGAAAAAACCCGCAGCAGCTGCAAAGAAAGCTACAAAGAGCCCGAAAAAGACCAAGAAGCCCGCAGCAGCGGCCAAGAAAGCAACCAAGAGCCCGAAAAAAGCTAAGAAACCCGCAGCCAAGACAACCAGCAAAAGCCCGAAGAAGGCGAAGGCCGCAAAACCCAAAACTGCGAAACCCAAAGCGACAAAGGCGAAGAAGGCTGCTCCTAAAAAGAAGTAAATTATTAGGTTATTGTTTGTTACCCCAACGGCTCTTTTAAGAGCCACCCACATGTGTCTTCAAAGAGATATTTTCCTTTAAATTCACCTGACATAAAAGTGATACTTTAAGCCTCTTATCACAAGTATGAAAAGAAAATATCACATCTATTCAACTTATAATAAATCGTGCACAATTATGTTTTACCAACAGAACGGAATATAAAGTAATACTATTAACTTTGGAAGTTTTTGATTGAGCATACTATGTTCTGACATTGTGCAATAATTTCTTTTTTTATTTAAATGTAATATATAACAGCTTTTAGTTTCAATTTCACCGCGATTTGTGTTAAGTCTTTATTCTACTTTTGTATATATAAACACGCCAAATGGAGCCGCTGAAGACGTTGCAAATTCCCCCGGGGATTAATGATATGATCTGATTTATTTCTTTCGTTATTTAAATTTCAAATTAGAGATAATAGAAGAGCCTAATGATAGGTTCATGGAATTAATTCAGAATACGACGGTACTGGAACGTTAAAACCTTTTTTTTTTATTTGTGCGTTATTTAGGTTATAAGTCTGCGTTCGTGCATTTTTAATAATTCAAAAACAGAAAAGGCGGCAATAGAGAGAACGAAAAGAAGGAGGAGAGAATAAGCTATAGGGGGTGTGGGCGGTGCTGTTGCAGTGACTGAACCACGTGCGTCATGATTGGTCACCAGAGAAAAATACTTTCAGCCAATAGAACGCAAGCAGACTCTGATAAAAACGACCTGCTGGGAGCGCTGCTCTTCATTTCACTTTACTTCGAGTACAGTTGAAAACTACGATGTCTGGAAGAGGAAAGACCGGCGGTAAAACCAGAGCGAAGGCCAAGACCCGCTCATCCAGGGCTGGACTGCAGTTCCCCGTGGGTCGTGTGCACAGACTTCTCCGTAAAGGCAACTATGCTGAGCGCGTTGGTGCCGGTGCTCCGGTCTATCTGGCCGCCGTGCTGGAGTATCTGACCGCTGAGATCTTGGAGTTGGCCGGTAACGCCGCCCGCGACAACAAGAAGACTCGCATCATCCCGCGTCATTTGCAGCTGGCTGTGCGCAACGACGAGGAGCTGAACAAGCTGTTGGGAGGTGTGACCATCGCTCAGGGCGGCGTGCTGCCCAACATTCAGGCGGTTCTTCTGCCCAAGAAAACCGAGAAACCAGCCAAGAGCAAGTAAACGTGACCTGTACGCTGTCTGCTTCAAACCCAAAGGCTCTTTTAAGAGCCACCCACATTTACCTACAAAGAGTCGATTCTCTTGTTCAGTCACTTTTAGGTATACAAGTTTAAATATATATATATATATAAAAAAACTATAAATATTAGTTCTTTACTTCTTTTTTATACACTACAAATACGCACATTAATATATGATGATGATGTCGACTATACGTGTTGGTGAATCACCTTAAATTTCCTCTACTCACTACATAGTATTTTTTTTTTTTTTTAAATAACTTACTAAATAACTTTATGAAACCTATAAATCTACATCAACACAACACTATTATAACATTTAAAAGTATGGGGTGAATGAATATGCAAGGCAGGCTCCAAATGTTTTGACTTTTAGAAAATGTCTTACTTTACTCCACTAAGATGGTAATCTCCATCAAATTATTATAGTTCTACTTAGTTTGTTCATCGAGACTTTATTTTACTCTTGTATATGGTGTGAATGTTATTAGGCAGTTTACAAAGCAGCTAATAAAAAAAATTCGTATCGATAGAAGGCAGATTCATAGGGAGCGTCCTGAACCACAATCACTCGTTCCTCATTCACTACTGACTTTTTTTTCATACATACAAATGATGAGTAAAATCATAATACAAAATCCTTTACATCACGAACTTAAAGTAACATTCAGTTGTCCTCAAGATGTGTGTATGTGTTTCTAATTTAATCACTAAGAACATTTCTAGTGCACTACATCTGTAAGTGGGTGCTATATAGGACACAGCTTCCGAAGCCCGCCAACAGAACAATGGTGACGGTTGAAGATTTGAATCGCGGCTGTTAAGTCCACAAGCAGGCGGACTTTTAGTATTACAGAAGTAACGAAGAAAATGCATTTTATTTTATTAAGTTTTCATTTTATATATTTTATTTATATTGCTGTGTATATGCTCAGTGTTTTACATTAAGCAAAATATAAAATATATAAAATACTATTAAATAAAATATTTGATCAAAAATTTATTTTTTTTATATACCTCTACTGGATCATATTTAAATAGAACATTTTTACAAAGCATTAAATGGAAAGTGGATATTAATATATGTAAGTATTCAGTATAGGATATGAGTCAAAATGAGTCTTAGGATACATGTGGAGTTGTTCACTCGTTCCCTCATTCACTACAGAGTAAAAAGCATTTAATACATAGTGAATCGATAAGTGAATAATTCTGAAACCTTTTCTTCACAACATCCAACACATTAATAAAGAATCCTGGATAATAGTAACTGTGTTTTATTTGACTATTTCTATCACTAACAAAATTCCTAGTGCACTATATTTGTAATAGGTAGTGATTTGGAACACCGCTCAGAAGCCCGCCAACAGAACAGCAGTAACGGTTAGTGATTTGAAGCGAGACTGTTTGTAGAAATCGGACCAATCGGATTACACCAGGATGTGACCACGCGGGTTCACTGAAGGAGGGGTGTTTTTAAGACGGCCAATGAGCGTGGAGCAGCGTTAGTACTTAAAGGCTGCATTCGCCGCCGCGCTGTATTCAGTATTTCAGTTTGAGAAGTACAGAACTCGCTTCGAAATGGCAAGAACCAAGCAAACCGCCCGCAAATCCACCGGTGGTAAAGCACCCAGGAAGCAGCTGGCCACCAAGGCTGCCCGTAAGAGCGCGCCCGCTACAGGCGGAGTGAAGAAGCCTCATCGTTACAGACCCGGCACCGTGGCTCTGCGAGAGATCCGGCGCTACCAGAAATCCACCGAGCTGCTGATCCGCAAACTGCCCTTCCAGCGTCTGGTGAGAGAAATCGCTCAGGACTTTAAGACCGATCTGCGCTTCCAGAGTTCGGCTGTGATGGCGCTGCAGGAGGCGAGTGAAGCTTATCTGGTCGGCTTGTTCGAGGACACCAACCTGTGCGCCATCCACGCCAAGAGAGTCACCATCATGCCCAAAGACATCCAGCTGGCCCGCCGCATCCGCGGAGAGCGCGCTTAACTTCATCTGTCTGCCTTCTCATTAAACCCAAAGGCTCTTTTAAGAGCCACCTACATGATCAGACAAACGAGCAGCCCTTCCATTAATGTTTTTTTTTTTTTTTTTACATTAATGTGTTTAATAAACTTCTGAAACAGTTATTACAGCAGTTTTTTTTAACGCTAACATATTTAATATGAATTGAGGATATCCAAAGCACCACATAACCAATAGTTTACAGCGTTGCACAATCATTTGTTTTAAAGAAGCCAATGCCAAAATTCGAAGCCAAAATTCAATGTTACTGCAGTGTTTCTCCTCAGGTTGTTTATATTGTTTCTTGTGCAATGATTTCGTATTAAAAGACATTTTACAAAGCTAACTTTTAAAGAATATCAATACAAGTCAAGTTTATTCTTCACATGCATAGTTATACACAGTGAAATGCTTGTACGACCCTAGAAAAGTCGACGGCAGCCGAACACAGCGGCGCTATCATCAGAAATAGGCAGAAAAAGTGATACATCAGGAGAATAGGTGATAAAAAACAACCCGCTCCCAAACTATGCTTTAATAAGCACAGGTTGGGGGCCCGAAAAAAACACCTTTTAGCACACAAGCAAATACAAACATAAAGACATGGACAGTAAGAAGCTGTAGGAGACGTGTCCATAAGGGATCGGAAAGGGGGGGGCAGTCCATAAGAGGGCAGGGTAGAGCAGTTAATCAGGAAACCATAGCAACAGTTCTTCTGGAGGAATTTCAGTAGCAGCTCTCAAGGCCGAAGCTGATAAGGAAGCCAAACAACAGAAACCTTTCCTGTGTTTTAAGGGAACAAAAGAGCGTCCCGAACCACATGCTGAGTGCTTGACTAGTTCCCACATTCCCTACTGACTACACAATACTGTAATACAAAGTAAACTGATATATAAAAACGTATAACGTCATCATCACGACCTTAAAGTGACATTAAGTTGCTCAAAATTTGTCTGTGTTTCTATTTTTTTGATTACTAAAAACCTTTTTAGTGCTCTACATTAGTAACTGGGTGCAATTTCAGCATCAGAAGTGTTATCAGCTTTTAGGATTTTTTTTTTTTTTTTTTTTTTTTTTTTTTTTTTTTACGGAAATGCACAAAAACACAAACATTTAATTTGTATCATTTTTAGGAATTAAGAATCCATGAAACCAGTAATGAAATATTACATTTACTCTGTATATCTACATGCCTATACTTGTTATTTCTCCAATTTTTCACATCTAGCACAAATGAAACAACATTTTACACAGCATTTCTCTTTAAAATCTATTTAATAATATTAATTTATTTCATAGTTGTACATTTGTATATATACAGTATATTTGTTTTTTGTTGAATGGTGTTCTGACCACAAACAATATGGTGTTCTGGCACTACACATTTATACAGAATACAATACACTATTCTGATAACGAGATTCATTAATTTAATGTAGTATATCAATCCGTAGATATTATTTTATTCAAACTCTGTCGAGTATAATGTTTTTTACTTTATGGCTAATCTTCCTTCCCGCCATTTTCCTCTCTCTGTGATTCTCAAACAAAGAAACGAGCAGATGGGGTGAGCAGCTCATGACAGGACGGGCTACAGAAATTCGTCACAACTGAAGCTTTGTACTCAGACCAATCAGAACATGGTCTCGCAGTGACGCGGGGGAGTCAATAAATACCGCGCTTCGAGCTGCTCAACCTACATTCTCGGCACAGAGCAGCAGTTTGAGCATCATGCCTGAACCAGCGAAGTCCGCGCCCAAGAAAGGCTCCAAGAAAGCCGTCACCAAGACCGCAGCTAAAGGCGGCAAGAAGCGCAGAAAGCACAGGAAGGAGAGCTACGCCATCTACGTCTACAAGGTCCTGAAGCAGGTTCACCCCGACACCGGGATCTCCTCCAAGGCGATGGGAATCATGAACTCGTTCGTCAACGACATCTTCGAGCGCATCGCCGGTGAGTCCTCTCGTCTGGCTCATTACAACAAGCGCTCCACCATCAGCTCCAGAGAGATCCAGACCGCCGTGCGCCTCCTGCTTCCCGGTGAACTGGCCAAGCACGCCGTGTCCGAGGGAACCAAGGCCGTGACTAAATACACCAGCTCCAAGTAAACGTACAGCTTTACTCCTACAACCCAAAGGCTCTTTTAAGAGCCACCCACACTTTCAGTTGAAGAGCTCCTTATGCTTTTATGAACTTTTTTAGGTTATAATGTAATATCACCTATATCAAACTACTGCACTTTAATTTTAACATAACCCTTTGTTCTTGATTATGTAAAAAAGACTTGATCAACGCTGTTGTAAAAATTGCATTTTAAAACTTAGTATTTGGAAGAAAATACGTGCAGCAGTTCAAGGGAATGTCCTGAACCATATGATGTCCCTCGTTCCTTCATTCACTACAAAGCATTTCCCCCACATATAAACTGATAATTACATCCCTCTCGTACAATAATATATGATGCATAAATATTTTTGATATTAATGATAGCTTAGTTTATATTTTATATCCAACAAAGCGTCTAGTGCACTACATTTGTACTTAAGTGGGTTTTAGAACACAACTTCAGAAACCCGCTAACAGAACAATAGTGTGTTTGATATTTGAATCGCAGCTGATCACATTTATTCATTTCATTTCTTACTTCATACTACAGTAGATAAATAAAAATACATTTTAATACCTTAAAGCATTAAGAACATATGAAAACCCGGGTCTAAAATGTCTGACGTTCAAGTTTCTGTAAATTGCAATGGAATAAAAGTTTTTATAACACACACACACACACACTTTTCCCTTATGTATAAACGTTGTGCTATTTTTAACTCCCCTCGACTTCCAGATCATGAATATCAATTACAATTAAATTTTAAATTCTATATTTTATTTTAAACGTAATTTAAATGAGTTAACACAGTTGTATAAGGACTGGTGTTATTATAAATTGCTTTGTTCACTCCTAATGAGATTTTATTTTTATATATTGAGTACATGTCATTAAAACATTAAATCAAAAGAGTAGCTTACAGCTTAGTAGTTGGAAGAGAATACATGAAACGCTTCAAGGGAGTGTCCTGAACCACATGTGGAATTTGTCCCTCGTTCACTCATTCACTGCCCATTATAAAGCAATGCCCTACATATTAAACCAATAATAATAATAATGAAAAAAAACTAATCACTCTCTCAAATAGTAATTAATACATGATGCATAAACGCATTTGATAAGCATACTCGTCATTTTTTATTTTATTTAAAAAAAAAATATATTTATCCAATAAAGCGTCTAGTGCACTACATCTGTACTTAAGTGGGATTTAGAACACAGCTTCAGAAGCCCGCCAACAGAACAATAGAGACGGTTGAAAATTTGAAACCCAGCTGACCAATGCCATTTATTCATTTCATTTTTTACTTCATACTGCAGTATATACTTTTTTTTTTTTTTTACATTTTATTAATTATAAAGTATTTAGAAAAAAATCATGTTACTAATTTCACATTTGGTCTAGAAATGTTTGAGGGTGATCTTTCTGTAAATTGCAATGGGATATAAGATTTTCAAATATATACACACAGACACACACACTCACTTTGTGTACGTATAAATGTTGTGCTTTTAATTTGGATTTATTTTAAATGTCTCTTGACTCCCAGGTCATATCCAATGTTGGTATTTAAATCACTTCAAATTAGTTCAAATTCGCTTTGGATAAAAGCGTCTGCTAAATGAAAATGTAGTTCAATAATTACTTGTAACATTGTTGATCTTATTGTTCTTTAAAGGATTAAGAAACCGTGCTGTTCAGAACTGAGCGTGTGTGCTGCGCATGCGTGTTTGTCAAGCACCACCTCCTTGGCTTGTATCAGGTCCTGTAGAGGGCTTTAAGTACGGCGGTCAGACTCCACAGTGTTCTACTTCGTTTCATCTCTTGAGAAGAACACAGCGAACATGTCTGGAAGAGGAAAGGGCGGCAAAGGACTCGGAAAAGGAGGCGCTAAGCGTCACCGTAAAGTTCTTCGTGATAACATCCAGGGAATCACTAAACCCGCTATCCGCCGTCTGGCTCGCCGCGGTGGAGTCAAGCGGATCTCCGGTCTGATCTACGAGGAGACTCGCGGTGTGCTGAAGGTCTTTCTGGAGAACGTGATCCGCGACGCCGTCACCTACACCGAGCATGCGAAGAGAAAGACCGTCACCGCCATGGATGTGGTTTACGCTCTCAAACGCCAGGGGCGCACTCTGTACGGCTTCGGCGGTTAAACTACTTTGATTTGTACAAACAACGGACCCAACGGCTCTTTTAAGAGCCACCCATCTTTTCTTTAAAGAGCTTATTTTATATTTATCTGACGGACGCGTAAGTTCTTTTTGATTCATTGGTTCAATTTGAAATCAAACCAATTCGAACTCTTAACTTATTTAAATTCAGTTAATCATAGTGAGAATGCACTGTAAAGACGTATATAAGTATACAAAAGATAATTAACACCTAACGTCGCATTATTAATTTTCTTGCTTTCAAAATAATTAACCTTAATGTACCGTCACTCTGAACTGTTACTTTTCACATTTTTAATTGGTTCCCGATTGCACCCTTAATTTCATATGGTTCTTGTGTATTGATTACATATCTGGAAGTTTACACAAAAAAACGAATAACTTAAATAGTATCTACAGAAAACACATATTCAGTGTTTTAAGGGAACAAGGGTGCGACCCGAACCACATTCACTACTGACTTAATTTTTTTAAAACAAAAAGGAAACCGATAAGTTAAAATGAAGCGGTGTAATGACGACCTGAAAGTAACAATTATGTTGTTTTCACTATTTTGTGGCTGTGTTTGTTTTTAAATCACTAATTTTGTTTATAGTACACTAAATTTGTACCTGCGTGCAATTTAGGACACAGCTTCAGAAGCCCGCCAACAGAACAAAAGGGACGGTTGAAGATTTGAATCGCAGCTGTTACGTCATTAATTTTAAACGTTATCACCAATCTTTCAGGATTACAGAAGAAAAACAATATTCAAAAATATCTAAATTATATTTTTATTATTTAAAAAAAAATAAAACAAGAGAATACATGCAGCGCTTAAAGGGTTGAAGATTTGAATTGTAGCTATATATATATATATATAGTCATTACGTTTAAACGTTAACACAAGTCTATAAGAAGAAGAAGAAAAACATTTATTATTGATAAGAATTAAGAATCCATGAAACCTGGGCTGAAATTTAGTCTACATTTAGTCTGTAAATCTTCATGTCCACTTCTGCCTTATTTCTCACCATGTTTCGCATCTATCACAGCAGAGATAACATCTTTCTGAACATCCTGAACTTCCATCCATTATCTTCCACTTTATCCTATATTAGGGTCGGGGTGGGGGGGGGGGCATGCCCATCCAGGGGAGCAAGTTTCTTGTGCTGGGCAGATACATTCATGACAGGGAGCCAATCTATCGCTGGGTACACACTCACTCACACAGACACACTCTATATGGGGTAATTTGGAGAACTCATTTGACTTGATCCATCCTTGACTTGATTTGGACTGTGGAAGGAACATCTGTTGGAAATTCGAACCGGGAATCCCTAGCGCTGAGAGAATCTACCCCCATCTTTCTCAACATTTCTTTTCTAAATCTATTTAATCATATTAATTTGTTTCATAGTTGTACAGATATTTTTTGTTAATGACATTTATTTATTTATTTAGTTTATCAGTGGGTGAACATTAATTAATTCAAATTCTGTATTTAAATGCCATAAAATTAAAAGTACAGCTGCAATTCAAATCTTAAACCGTCACCATTGTTCTGTTGGTGGGTTTCTCAAGAGGTGGAAAAACACTGCTTTAAGTACATTTTCATTTTAATTTGTTCCTCTATCCACCTCAATACCCTTAGCAAATGCCTATAAACACCTTAGCAACCAACCAGAAACCCATTAAATTTCTCTAGCAACCACCCCACTGCATACGCCTAGGCGCCTTCCTAGGGAGGTGTTTCAGGCAAATCCAGCTGGGAGGAGACCCCGGGGAAGATCCAGGACATGCTGGATTATATCTCTCAGGTGGTCTGGGAACGCCTCGGGGTTCCCCCAGTCGAGCTGGTGGAGGTGACTGGCATGAGGGAGGTCTAGGTCTCCCTACTTCGGTTGCTGCCCCCGCGATCCGAACCACGGACAAGCGGAAGATAATGGATAGATGGATGGATTGAATTTATTTATTTATTTATTTATTTATTTATTGCCCCATTCTATGTGGGGCAATTTGGAGAACTCAATTTACTTGATCCATGTTTTTGGACTATGGGAGGAAACCGGAGAAGCCTGAGGAAACCCACGCAGACACGGGAAGAACATGGAAACTCCACCCAGATGGGGATTCGAACCGGGAATCCCTAGCGCTGAGAGGCGAACGTGCTGACCACTAAGCCAACATTAATTCTATGAAAATTAAAAATATATATAATTTAAAAAATAATCAATGTAAGTGATTTATAAAGATACATGTTTCTCAAATTTTTCTTTTTTTTTTTTTTTTTTCCCTTTTTTTTTTTTTTTTTTTTTTTTTTTTTTTTTTTTTTTATAAACAGCCAAGCGGCACGGTGGCTTAGTGGTTAGCACGTTTGCCTCTCAGCGCTAGGGATTCCCGGTTCGAATCCCCATCTGGGTGGAGTTTCCATGTTCTCCCCGTGTCCGCGTGGGTTTCCTCCGGGTTCTCCGGTTTCCTCCCACAGTCCAAAAACATGGATCAAGTTAATTGAGTTCTCCAAGAGTGTGTTTGTGTGTGAGTGTGTACCCAGCGATGGATTGGCGCCCTGTCCTGGGTGTTTCTGCCCAGCGCCCGAGACGTTCTCCCCTGGATGGGCATGGGGAACCCCACCGTGACCCTAATAGAGGATAAAGCGGGAGATAATGAATGAATGAATGAATCGTTATATTAACTTTTATATATATATATATATATACATATGTATATGTGTATATATATATATATATATATATATATATATATATATATATATATATATATATATATATATATGTGCATAAGCTCAATGCAAAGTTTAATAAATGAAATAGTGTGAAATATATGTATTACTCTGCAAATATAACATGAGAAGCAGCGGATAATTAACATTATAAAGTAATTAATTTATTAATATATTTAATTATATCTTTAAAATCTATTATGTTTTTCAACTTTTGAAAAACTGTTTATTAAATCATAATTTATTAAACGTTTTAATATCTCAATCTGAGAAGAATTCTGTTTGAACTCATTTAATCAATAGTTGTGGTCTCGAAAGAGAATCGTTACTGTGTTTTAAATCAAGTCAAACTTCTTATATTAGTGCACTACCTAGGGTGTAAAACACTAAATGTTAAAAAAGAAGTGCATTTTATTCTTAAATATTCTGCATTTAGATTCTTACCAAGTGTCGTTTTTCCTTTTCCGCGTACAAGCTGCAAAACAACAACTACAGATTTTACATTTTCATCTGTATTGGTCTGAACATGATACTATGATCAAAAGATAAATTATATAAACTGTAAGGTTGTAATGAATGAGGTTGACTCATATGTCTGATATATCATAGCAGTGAAGTAGACCTTTGATGTCGGTTAGTCAGATGCTTAAAAGTTTATGTGTATATTACTCTTAATCATATAATCATTTAAACTCATTCATATTTCTAAGTAGTAATCATTAAATGTATTTCATTTATATCATTTATCATTTACTATAATGTACAATGATGCATGTTGAACCTGAGTAGGCCTCACTTTCGCTGGTGAAAGGCCTAACTGACCTTGGCTCCTGGCTGATATGTTTGCTAGTAACCGCCTGGAAACTGCCTGGGCTCAAGCTTCACACGGTTGAGACATGGGTTGTATTGACTAACTGTGGTTCTTTCACATGCACCTGGTTAGCAGTCTGTGGGAAGACTGTCTTTGTTTTGTGTTTTGTTCGTTTCCATCTACCTATATAAACGAGCTGTGAATCATAATAAATCGAAGCATTGATGATCAACACTCGCGTGGTTGTCTTTTCTTCCCAAACGTTTGCACTTCGGCACACAGAGGGCTCCAGCATCAGGTTCAGAAGCATCATTTGCAGTCAGCGTGTTTTCTGACTGATAGCTGACAACGGGGTCAGCTTTTCATTTGGCATCGGGACCGCAGCCGTTTGGTCGGCTCGGGATTTGGAACCTAACATTACTACTTATTGTAGTAATTAAACTGTGCACGATGTAACATGAGAAAGAGAGGATTATAAACACTATAACGTGATTTATTATATTATATTTAAATAAGAACCGGTTTATTCTCACAACAAACTAACTTTATAAGTTAAATAAAATAGGGTGTTTGTGCTGATATCAAACTGTCCAGTAGATGGCGGTATCTACAAAAGTATCCAAGTATACAATGACCCACGTTATAATATAATAAAAAATATAACACAATATAATACAAAATAAATAAGAAAGATTTTTAAAAATGTGCCGCTATATGGAGCCAAAGGAAATTTTACCTATGTTGGATACATTATGCCAAGAAAGAACTGAACAGACAGAGAGGCCCGTAAGCAATCCAGGAATGGTCTGATTAGCATATTTCCAGAATGCATCGCATCTGATCTTTAACTCTCCGATCTCCCATTTCAGATGCTGCAGCTGTGCTCGCAAGCTAACGTGGCTATTTCTAAGCAGGACCCCTAGATGTCCATATATCCGTCACTAATTAAGCACAGCCCAATACCCACAGGTTACATAAACAAAAAAGGACAAGTATAATCTCTTATGAAGGATTAACAGCTTCCATAATCCCTTAATCTGCCCAGCGATAGATTGGCGCCCTGTCCTGGGTGTATCTGCCCAGCGCCCAAAACGTTCTCCCCTGGATGGGCATGGGGAACCCCCCCGCGACCCTAATATAGGATAAAGCAGAAGATAATGAATGAATGAATAATCCCTGAATCAACGGTGGCCATGACTACTATAACCCCTCATCAATTCTGAGGACTATTATAATCCTTTGCAAACAGCTGTATAAGCTACTATATATAGTAGCTATAAAACAGCTACTATAATCCCTCAAACAACTGAGGACAAATATAATCCCTTGAACAATGATTGCCACAGGCAATATAATCCATTAGAAACTGCTGACAACTGCTATATTCCCTTAAACAACAGTTGCCATGACTACTATAATCCCTCATAAACAACTGAGGACTCACACATCCACGCACACACACTATGTGGGGCAATTTATAGTCCATCTATATGATAACGAATGATAGGACACAACCATTTCTAAAAATATCAGTGATGGCAAAGCTTTGAATGCTATATATATATTAGGGTGGTACGGTGGCTTAGTGGTTAGCGCATTCGCCTCTCAGCACTAGGTTGCTTGAATCCCAATCTGGGTGGAGTTTGCATGTTCTCCCTGTGTCCACGTGGGTTTTCTCTGGGTTCTCCGGTTTCCTACCACAGTCCAAAAACATGGAGCAAGTCAATTGAATTCTCCAAATTTCCACGTGTAGAGTGTGTTTGTGTGAGTGAGTGTGTGCCCAGCGATAGATTGGCACCCTGTCCTGGGTGTATCTGCCTAGCACCCAAAACAATCTCCCCTGGATGGGCATGCCACGGCTCTAATAGAGGATAAAGCGGAAGATAATGAAGAGTTGCCATAACAGTGTTATTTCATATGTGCTCGAGTGACAAGAACATTTCTGGAGTATTGGTGCCATCTACAGGGCAGAATTATAGCAGGTGTATAGGTATTTGCTAAGAGTTTGAGGTGGTTGCTAGGTGTCTTGAGAGATTTGCAATGGATTTTAAGGTGGTTGCTAGGATGTTGATAGGCATTTCCTAAGGGTTTCGGGGTGTATGTGGTTCTCGGGACGCTTCCTTGTTCCCTTAAAACACTGCGCATGTGTCTGCCTTTTAGCGACACCCATTTAGTCATTTAGCAGACATTACATTTAGTCATTTAGCAGACGCTTTTATCCAAAGCGATTTACAAATGAGAACATCACAAGTCAGTAGTGATGAAAACCAACTATACTGTAAAATCATCAAACCTGATTGTTATTTGATGCTGCCCCCCCATTTTTTATTTTATTTATTTTTTACAACAGGTATTTGTTAAAAAGATGCGTCTTCAGTAGTATCTTAAAAATGCCAAGTGATTCTGCCTTACGGACAGAGTTGGGAAAATGATTCTACCATTTTGCAGTGGTGAACACCACGGAGTGAGAATTAGCTCCACAATTAGGTGGAATCGCCAGGCGGTGATCATCACAGGAGCGAAGTGAATGAGTCAGAGTGTATTCTGAAAAGAAAGAGTGAAGGTAAGAGGGGGAAGATCCAGAAATGGTCCTATACGCCAGAGTCAGTGACTTGTACTGAATGCGAGCAGCTACAGGGAGCCAATGGAGAGAAATGAGAAGTGGAGTGACATAACTTCACTTGGGCTGGTTGAACAGAAGTTGGGCTGCAGAGTTTTGTATTAGTTGTAGAGGTCTGATTGTGGAAGCTGGGATACCGGCAAGTAATGCATTTCAATAATCAAGCCGGGATAGGATGAGGGCTTGAACTAGCAGTTGGGTAGCATGTTCAGTCAAGAAAGGTCTGATCTTCTTTATGTTGTAAAGAAGGAATCTGCAGGAACGATCAGTTTTGATAACATGATCAGAGAGTTTAAGGTGGGAGTCTATTGTGAAACCAAGTTTCTGGACCAAATCGGTTGGGGAGATTGTGGAGCCGTCAATTTGGAATGTCAGGTCGGGATGGATTGAGGGTTTAGCTGGGATTATGAGAAGCTCTGTTTTTGCTAAATTTAATTTGAGATGACGGGCCTTCATCCAAACAGATATGTCGGTGAGGCAGGCAGATATCCGATTTGAGATTGAGGTGTCGTCAGATCACATTAGATCACATTTGGTCATTTAGCAGATGCTTTTATCCAAAGCGACTTACAAGGTGAGCACAGGGTTAATCACACCACCCCTGGAGCAATGAGGGATAAGGGCCTTGCTCAAGAACCCACATTGGTAACTTCAGTGGACATGGGATTTGAACCACCAACCTTCATATTGATAGCCCAACACCCTAACAACTGAGCTACCACGCCCTTGTCACGCCCTTGTTTGTGTGAGTGAGTGTGTGCCCAGCGATAGATTGGGTGTATCTGCCCAGCACCCGAAACGTTCTCCCCTGGGCATGCCGCGGCCCTAATAGAGGATAAAGCAGAAGATAATGGATGGATGGACAAGAGTTGCCATAACAATGTTATTTCATATGTGCTCGAGTGACAAGAACATTGCTGGAGTATTGGTGCCATCTACCGGGCAGAAGTATAGGAGGTGTATAGGTGATAAGAGCATTGCTGGAGTATTGGTGCCATCTACAGGGCAGAAGTATAGGAGGTGTATAGGTATTTGCTAAGGGTTTGAGGTGGTTGCTAAGTGTCTTGAGAGATTTGCAGTGGATTTAAGGTGGTTGCTAGGGTGTTGATAGGCATTTCCTAAGGGTTTCAGGGTGTATGTATTTCGCCTTGTCACGCCCTTGCCTCATTAGGGGCAAAAGACAAATGAAGCTGAATGAAATCAGCATAGCAGCATAGCATTCGCCTGAATGACTGTGCTCAATGATGTCATATATAGTGAGAAGAGGAGAGGACCAAGTACAGAGCCCTGAGGCACACCAGTGCATACTTGGTGAGAGTTAGAGATCTCCCCATTCCATGACACTTTGAAGGTTCTTCCTGTCAGAAAGGATCAAAACCATTCGTGTCGTATCAAAAAAGCCTAATTTAGAGAGTAGAGTCTGATGATTTACTGTATCAAAAGCTGCAGATAGGTCTAGCAGAATGAGGACAGAGGATTGAGATTTAGCTTTGGCAGTTTTAAGTGAGTCAATCACAGAGAGCAATGCGGTCTCAGTGGAGTGACCACACCTAAAACTGGACTGATAGGGATCAAGGGGATTGTTCTGATTGAGAAACTTGGAGACGTGTGTAGATACCACCCGTTCAAGTGTTTTAGACAGGAAAGGTAAAAGTGATACAGGCCTGTAGCTCTCGACCAAATTTGGGTTGAGCGTTGGCTTTTTGAGAAGAGGTTTGACTATGCCCTGTTTGAAACAATTAGGAAAAGTACCAGACGTGAGAGAGGAGTTAATGATGTGTGTGAGTGCTGGGGTGATGGAGCAGGCGATGGATTGAAGAAAGTGATATGGGATGGAATCAATGGGGCAAGTAGTTGGCAAGGAGAATATTGCAGATGTCAGATTCTGCGACAGGGGAGAAGAAGGAGTGGGTTGGTTGGCTGGATGTGTGAGATGTGGTGTTGTGGAAATATGAAAGTGTTTGCTGATGCCCTCAAACTTTTCTGTGAAAAAGGTTGCAAAGACATCAGCTGACAGAGAGGTGTTGGGAGGGGGAGAGGGAGGCGTTAGTAGAGAGTTCAAGGTACTGAATAAGGTGCGATCATCTGAGATGCATGTTATCTAGGGCTGCAACTAACTATTATTTTGAAAATCGATTAATCGGTCGATTATTTTTTTCGATTAATCGATTAATTGGGTATTTTTCCCCCCATGTCTTTACATTTAGACAATTAGCAGATGCTTTTATCTGACTTAATAATGGGAACATCACAAGTCAGTAGTTATGAAGAAAACCAGCTACACTGTAATTTTTTTTTGCAAACTTTCTGAAAATACATAATCAATACACTAGAATCAAATCAAATCTCGGGAGCAATCGGGACCTAATTAAAATATCAAATGTAGCGACTTAGAAAGACGATAAATTAATTTTAATTATTTTGAAAGCAACTCTGTTTAAAAAATTAATAAATAATGCGACTTTAAGTTTTCTTTCTCTTTTGTTAACTTATATAAAGAAATATACCTTTACAATATGCCTTTATATGTGGGATAATCTGTTTAAGTTTTGGACTGTGGGAGGAAACCGGAGAACCTGGGTAAGCACTAAAAGGCAACCGTTCCAGGGGCAATTTAGAGCAGCCAATTCATCTTGAATCCATGTTTTTGGACTGTGGGAAACGGCAGAACCCAGAGGAAACCAACAAAACATGAGGAGAACATGCAAACATCACAGAGATTGGGATTTGACCTGAATCCCCAGTGCTGAGATGCAACCGTGCTGCTCGGAGGGCAATTTGGAGCAGCCAATTCACCTTTAATTCAAGTTTTCAGACTGTGGGAGGTCATCAATTAATAAAGTTGGCATCGTCTGGGACAAACCCCCCGAATCTCGCTACAACGTTATTGAAATCAGGAGGCAGGTGTGAAGGAGAACCACAAGGACAAACCTCAAGAAGACCAGACGAGGTGTGGGATCCATGTGACCTGACGGATCTGCAGTGCTAAACCCAGTGCAGCCACTAAAGGGAGACAGAGGCCACCTCAAGATGATTGATCGGTTATCACCAGAGGCTTGAGTGATGAAGTAAATGTATGTGTTTACTGTACGTAAGTAGTTTTTTTTTTTAGCTATCTGTACTTAACTCCAGTGTTTCTGTCACTTAATATTTTTAACTTCTTCTCGCGTCATTTATAAAATAAATAGCTGGACTTTTATTTGATTGATTTTGTTGCTTTATATAGCTATATATTTATATACCTTTCAATCCGTTCATGCAGGTAATGAAGTTCAAATTCAGGGGTTCAAGGAAACTTCAATGTAATTTACGTAACATGTGGAAGGTGAAATGTAAATGAAGTTGCATGTTACAGACCCAGTTTGCCCTCAGCTGTAGAATTCAAAATTTTTACATTTAAATATTACATTTACATGCCCATCCAGAGGACAACGTTTCAGGCACTGGGCAGAAACACCCAGGACAGGGGGGCAATCTATCACTGGACACACACTCACTCACTCAAACACAATATGGAGCAATTTGCAGCAATTTACCTTTAAATCCTGTTCTTCCTTGAAACCAGAGAACCTGGAGGAAACCCACACAGATAGAGAACACTCAAACTCCATCAAGAACCTGGATTCCCAGCACTTAGAGGAGAACATGTTAAACACTACACCACCATGCCACTCTCATATATTATCCATCCATTATTTTCCGCTTTATCCTCTACTAGGGTCGCGGAGGGTGTCACTCACACAGGCACACAAACAAACACACTCTATATGGGGCAATTTGGAGAATTCAATTCACCTTAAATCCATGTTCATGGACTGTGGGAGAACCCGGAGGAAACTGTAGAACCCGGAGGAAACCCATATGGACACGGGGAGAACATGCAAACTCCACACAGATTGGGATTCAAACCGGGAATCCCCAGCGCTGAGAGAACAAGCTAAACATTTATAATATAAATCTAAAATGTAGAATAAAAAAGTATAACAAGCAAAATATATATATAAAAAAAAAAAGTGTTTTCCAACAAGTTTTGTGGTTCTAATTACATCTTATGTATCTGTTAGTGCACAATTAATTACATTTGGTCATTTCGCAGACGCTTTTATCCAAAGCGACTTACAAGGTGAGCACAGGGTTCATCACAACATCCCTGGAGCAATGAGGGTTAAGGGACTTGCTCAAGGACCCACACTGGTAATTTCAGTGGACCTGGGATTTGAACCCACAACCTTCAGATTGATAGCACTAACCACTGAGCTATCATGCCCCTACCATGCTACAACGATTAAAAGTGTTGTGGGGGTGGTTCGATCAGAGAGATAAATTGCACTGAATGACCTTTAAAAAGATGCTTTGTATACTCACTAATTTAGGATTTATCTAAATCCTTTTCCATTATTATAATTATTATTAATATTATTATTATGAGGCGGCACGGTGGCTTTGTGGTCAGCACGTTCGCCTCTCAGCACTAGGGATTCCCTGTTTGAATCCCCATCTGGGTGGAGTTTCCATGTTCTCCCTGTGTCCGCGTGGGTTTCCTCCGGGTTTTCCGGTTTCCTCCCACAGTCCAAAAACATGGATCAAGTCAATTGAATTCTCCAAATTGCCCCTTATAGAATGTGTGTGTGTGTGTGTGTGTGTGTGTGAGTGAGTGTGTGCGATGGATTGGTGCCCTGTCCTGGGTCTATCTGCCCAGCGCCTGAAACGTTCTCCCCTGGATGGGCATGGGGAACCCCACTGCGACCCTACTAGAGGATAAAGCGGGAGATAATGAATTATTATTATTATTATTTTTTTTTTATTATCTTTTGTTTTTTTTGCATAAGTTGTAACATGGGGGGGGGTTCCTCATGCCATCCAGGGGAAAACGTCTCAGGCGCTGGGCAGATACACCCAGGACAGGATGCCAATCTATTGCTGGGCACACTCACTAACACAGACTCACTCTATATGGCGCAATTTTGGATAATTCAATTGACTTGATCCATGTTTTCATGGATCTACCGCTTCATCTCGGTTCTTTATAGAACCCTGAAAGCTCTCTACACCTTCAGGATCATCTGACCTCGTCATCTGTTTAAATTTAGAATTAAAGTCCTGATCTCGGAACCAATCACATAATTATGGAGATGTTCTTCTTTATGTACTTTGAGGTCAGTCCACCTGCTAATAGAACTCCAACGTTCTGTGACTGTCAGAGAGCATGTTCTCCTCCTGGATGAACTTAGAACACCATCCCAACCCTGAAGCATGGGGGAGGGGTCTTCAGACTTTGGGGGGAATTTTCTGCAAAGAGGGTAGAACGACCAGAACGTATGGAAGGGATGAGGATAAGGTCATTTATCGTAAGGTACCCCTCAGTAAGAGCATTGAAGATGGTGGTGGCTAGAACCTCCAGCAGAACATCGACCCGGAACACACAGCCAGGGCAACGAAGGAGTGATCCTTCAGACGCATTTCAAGGTTCTGGAGTGGCCTAGTTCCATCTCCAGACCAGAACCCAAAGGTCTGGCTTTTGGAAGGAGCTGAAACTGGTGCAATAGGGTTCCATACTTCTGTTCGCCACTGTACTTTTAGAACCTGGGTTCTATAAGTCAGACTCGAAAACCCTGTTGCATTAGGGTTCCACACTTATGTTCCCCACACTACTTTTAGAACCTAGGTTCTTTAAGCATCACAGTACTTTGACAATCTGCTTTGATTAAAGAACATGTTGATGTTCCACTGAAGCAGTGCATCGTGGGAAAGCGTGCAGGCATGACTTTTTACCTCGGGGAACATTCTGCAAATTTACTTTCTGGTTTACTGGTTCTTATTTGCCTAGAACTCCATTGGAGAACCTGCTCAAATACATAAAGAGAGCTGGAACCAGCTTCTTAAAGATGGCCGTTAGTAAACCCCCCCCCCCCCCCCCCAAACTTCAATAAAAATTAAAGAACGTGTTGATGTTCCATCGTGGGAAAGCGTGCAGGCCAGACTTTTTACCTCAGGGAATTTTCTTAATGTGCTCTAGTGTAAATTGACTTTCTGGTTTTATTCATCTGGGTTTTAGATCATCATCTTTGGAACATCAAACATTTTAACCAGAACCGTAACCATTGGTACTCTGGCTGAGAGCCAGATTTAACAAACGGGTTGATCACATGACCTCATTTCACAGAAACAGAACACAAGGTTCGAGTCAGAATCCTGATACGGTAACCCTGTAACATCAAGGGTTAAGAGCCTTGCTTAAGGGTGGACATTGAGTGTCCCTAAATAGTGAGGGTTAGTGAGGATGGAGTTCACTTTTTTCCCACAAGCCTGTGACGGCCCCGCCTCAAACTCAAAACAGTTGCACAGCTCACTCACAACGACCTCGTCAGTGCCGCATCAGAACCTCGATTCCATGAACCAATAAAATAAAGCACGTTAATCAGAACACTGAATCGCTGCAGTAGAACCAGAACATCCACAGTGCGCAAAAGACCTGCAGGTCATGTGACTACTGACCAATCAGAGTCAAGAATCAAAAATGCACTCACGTAGAAGTGGACATACACACACACACACACACACACACTCACACACTCCTACACATACACACACTAATACACACACATAAACTAACACACATACACATATTTAGACACACACATTATCACACACACCCACACATAAATACACACATACACTAACACACACATACACACACACACATAAATAAACACACTCTAACACACACACAAACGCATATACACACACACACACACACACACTAACACACACAAACTCACAAACACATACTAATACATATACACACATGCACACACTCACTCTATATGGGGCAATTTTGGAGCATTCAATTAACCTCGAATCCATGTTTTTTGGACTGTGGGAGGAAACCGTAGAACCCGGAGGAAACCCACGCGGACACAAGGAGAGTATGCAAACTCCACCTGGATTGGGATTCGAACAGCGAATCCCCAGAGCTGAGAGGAGAACATGCTAAACCACTAAACCCACGTGTCTCCCGCATATATTTTTATTACTATTATTATTGGTGGCTTAGTGTTTAACATGTTCTCCTCTCAGCACTGGGGAACCAGGTTTGAATCTCAATCTGGGTGGAGTTTGCATGTTCTCCCTGCGTCCGCATAGGTGTCCTCCAGGTTCTCTCATGCGGTGTCAGTGCCGAGAATCCAAAGAACACAAAGAGTTCTGAGATAAAGTCTCTTTATTCATTCGCTAGAACACAAATATCTGGTTTTCCAAACCAAATTCTCAGCGTCGTGAACCAGTTTATTGACATTAGAATCTGTTTGGGAGAAGCACGTCACCTGTTAAGACACGATTTGGGAATGTATTTTCACTTAGTACAACACTTTTTTAAGAGTTCTTTATAACTCTATATAATAAAATGTCAATAAAAATGAAAGAACGTGTTGATGTTCCACTGAAGAAGTGCATCGTGGGAAAGCGTGCAGGCCGGACTTTTTACCTCAGGGAACGTCCTTAATGTGTTCTAGTGCAAATTGACTTTCTGGTTTTATTCATCTGGGTTTTAGATCATCATCTTTGGAACATCAAACATTTTAACCAGAACCGTAACCATTGGTACTCTGGCTGAGAGCCAGATTTAACAAGCAGGTTGATCACATGACCTCATTTTGCAGAAACAGATCATGAGGTTGGAGTCAGAACCATGATACTCTGGAACATCGACTGTCCCTACATAGTGAGGGTTGCTAAAAAGGGAACGGTTTACTCACTATTTAGGGACACTCAATGTTCCAGGGTTACTGTGTCAGGGTTGCGACATTCCGTTCCGATTGTTAAATCTGACACTCAGCCAGAGAACCAGTTCTGGTTAAAATGTTTGACGTTCCAAAGATAATGATTTAAAACCCAGATGAATAAAACCAGAAAGTCAATTTGCACTAGAACACATTCCCCAAGGTCAGGCCTGCATGCTTTCCCACAATGCACTGCTTCAGTGGAACATCAACATGTTCTTTAACTTTTATTGACGTTCTTTAATCAAAGTGGATTGTCATGAAGTCATTTTAATCCAGAATGGTGGGGGAGGGATTGTTACTAATGGCCGTCCTTGAGACGCTGGTTCCAGCTCTCTTTAGGTACTTGAGCAGGTTCTCCAATGAATTTCTGGTCATATGAGAATGTTGGAGTTCTATTAGCAGGTGGACTGACCTCAAAGTACATAGAGTAGAACGTCTCCATAATTATGTGGTTGGTTCCGAGATCAGGATGTTAATTCTAAATGTAAACCGATGATGAGGTCACATGACCCTGAGGGTGGAGAGAGCTGTCAGGGTTCTATAAAGAACCGAGATGAAGCGGTGGAACTCAGACCTTCTGCAAGAGAGGAACATTCACGACGGTGTGAGAGTCTAGAATTGAAGGTGAGTCTGATGATCTGGAACTTCTGAACTTGATGTAGGAACTGTTCTCCGGAGGTAACGTTCTTCACCCTGTATGTTCCAGAATGATGAAGGTTCTACTGCTGACCCTGGTTCTTGCCCTGCTCCTGACAGAAGGTGAGTGATACAGAGCTTTTTCTGATGATGTCATCACCAACCCCCAGCAGGTGATGTTGAGAATGTTCTGATGTTCCTCCATCTTCAGGTTCTGCAATAAGTTGTCTGCAGTGCGATGAGAACACTGGCGAATGTGATGTAGTGACGTGTGATGCCAGCGAGAACTCCTGTTATGGTTACAAGGCTTATGCAGGTGAGCATGTTCTCCCTGGTGGAACTGGGTGGAGTCCATTGATGTTTTGGTGTATGTACTGAATTAGAACCTCTTGATGTTCACAGGGTTTGATGCCGGATGCATCCCTGCAACGTCCTGTATGAAAGGTATGAACTGCTGTGGAACCGACCTCTGTAATCAGCAGAGCAGGAAGGGGCGCAGTGCATTCCCCTTTAGGAAAGTGGGTGATCCTTTTAAATGAGGGTTCTCTGAAGATCTGAGGTTCTAAAGATCTGCATAGGGTTCTCACTGTGTTGATTTTTAAAGATCTTTATGATCTGAATAAAACATTCTGCATCCATCTTTGTTTTCACTTCTGGGTTTTTTTTTTTTTTTTACAAAGAACACTACATTTAAATCTACATCAGGGTTCTGCTCATCATCATTACACATGAACCCTACATACAGGTTCTACAGCCCTCATGGGACGACGCCTTCACAACATGTAACCCTAAATGTGTATACTGAGTGAGGTTGTGGTTAACCCCATACTCTATTTAAGGTTCCGTGTAAATGGTTCTCTGGCGGATCTGCGACAGTCACATAAAGAACTCTTAAAAAAGTGTACTAAGTGAAAATACGTTCCCAAATCGAGTCTTAACAGGTGAAATGTGCTCGAGGTTCTCCCAAACGAGTTCCAATGTCAATAAACTGGTTCATGACGCTGAGAATTTGGTTCTGAGAACCAGAGATTTGTGATCTACCAGAGGAATAAAGAGACTTTATCTTGTAACTCTTTGTGTTCTTTGAGGTCTCAGCACAGAAACCTCACAAGGGAACATGGAGGACAACTATGCGGACTCGAGGAGAACATACAAACTCCCCCCAAATTGAGATTCAAACCTGGTTTCCCAGCGCTGAGAGGAGAACAGGCTAAACACTAATCCACCAATAATAATAGTAATAAAAATATATGCAGGACGGGCAGCACGGTGGCTTAGTGGTTAGCATGTTCGCCTCTCAGCGCTACGGATTCTAGGTTCGAATCCCCATCTGGGTGGAGTTTCCATGTTCTCCCCGTGTCCGTTTCGGTTTCCTCCGGTTTCCTCCCACAGTCCAAAAACATGGATCAAGTCAATTGTGTTCTCCAAATTCCCCCATATAGTGTGTATGTGCGCGTGTCTGTGTGAATGAGTGTGTGCCCAGTGATAGATTGGAACCCTGGTGTCCTGGGTGTATCTGCCCAGTGCCCGAGCCGTTCTCCCCTGGATGGGCATGGGGAACCCCACCGCGACCCGAATATAGGATAAAGCGGAAGATAATGAATTAATGAATGAATACATGCAGGAGGCATGGTGGTTTAGCATGTTCTCCTCTCATGATCTACAGCTACGATTCAAATATTAAACAGTCTCCATTTTTCTTTTTGCGGGATTCGACAGAGATGTTCTAAACCACTAGTGCCTACAGACATAATGCACTACTATAAGTGTTATTATAACAACCAGTTCATATTTTAGGATATTATTTAAATTCAAAACAACATACAAATTTTCTGTTGAAACTTTCACTTTGCAGTGAGTAGTGAATGAGGGAACAAGTGCGAGAACATTCAGCATGTGGTCCGGGACACTTTTGTTCCTTTAAAACACTGCTTTATCTACACTTCTCACTTCCTTTAAACTGATTTGTAAAAGAAAATAAGTGGCTAGTTGATCTATAAAAGAATAGTTAAAATTTACAGTTTAATTCTTTTAAATGTCAAGAAGAATATTTTCTATCCAGAAATATGGTTTAAAGGGAAAAAAAAACTTTTGTAAATAGTGTTTCTTGAATATAATTACAATGTTTTAAAAGACATATATTAAATGGCTCCTTACTCATATAGCCATGAGAAAGAATTTATCTTGGTAATATTTTAGCAATTTATATCGTTTATAATTGTTACAAATCTATTGAAACTAGTAAAAACTACACACAGATTGAAAAATGTTATCACTTACAGGTCTATCTGATAATAGAATTAGAAACAGCTCCTTTTAGGAACACGTGGGTGGCTCTTAAAAGAGCCTTTGGGTTCGTGAGTTTACAAGAATCAAAGTAATTTAACCGCCGAAGCCGTACAGAGTGCGCCCCTGGCGTTTGAGAGCGTAAACCACATCCATGGCGGTGACGGTCTTTCTCTTCGCATGCTCGGTGTAGGTGACGGCGTCGCGGATCACGTTCTCCAGAAAGACCTTCAGCACACCGCGAGTCTCCTCGTAGATCAGACCGGAGATCCGCTTGACTCCACCGCGGCGAGCCAGACGACGGATAGCGGGTTTAGTGATTCCCTGGATGTTATCACGAAGAACTTTACGGTGACGCTTAGCGCCTCCTTTACCGAGTCCTTTGCCGCCCTTTCCTCTTCCAGACATGTTCGCTTTGTTCTTCTCAAGAGATAAAACCAAATGTAACACTGTGTAGTCGAACCGTCTTATTTAACCGCCTCTACAGGACCTGATGCAAGCCAAGGAGGAGTTCAAGTTCAAGTTCAAGTTATTTATTTATATAGCGCTTTTTACAACAGTACATTGTCACAAAGCAGCTTTACAGAATGAAAAGCCATTAAACCCCCAAAGAGCAAGCCGAAGCGACAGTGGCAAGAAAAAACTCCCTTTTATGTTGTTATTTAAGGAAGAAACCTTGGGAGGACCAAGACTCAGTGGGGGACTCATCCTCCTTGAGCGGCCGGGCAGCAACAACAGTGATGGACAGCTATGTAGAGATATTAAACAAATGGAAAAACTAACAACTGGAAAACTATTTGTGAGTCCATTAGGGGGCGTCCTGCAGGACCGCCTTGTCAGGTTCCATACAGTATTAGTCAGCAGAGCCATGGATGAAGGTCTCCAGGAAGCCAGTCACACCTCAAAAGAAACAGACGAGGAAGGCAGTTAAAGCTAATAATAAAGCACGGCATTTAATTAATAAGTAATTAATTGACACAGTGCAGCATGTGACTCCGGCATCACTGACTAGAGCAGCATAACTAAAAGAGGCAGATACTGCAGACTCTACATAGTTGAGATGGAGCCCCGGAACAGCATCATTTCAGCGCCACACCCCCCCATTAATGATGAGGTGGGTGAAGAGGTGAAACGACAGCATACACTGATCAGAGATTACCCCCCAACACAGCCAAGTCTGAGATCTACATCTTTATCTACAGGGGATTAATTAAACGCCAGATTAAATAAATGTGTTTTTAATTTATTTTTAAAGATTAATAGTGATTCAGAATCACGAACAGTAACTGGAAGGCTATTCCAAAGTTGAGGAGCCTTGTGGGAGAACGCTCTTCCACCAGCAGTAACGTTATTTATTCCTAGCAGCACCTTGAGATCGGAGCTCACGTGTTGGCTTGTATGATTGAATCAGCTCACTCAGATACTGTGGAGCCTGGTTATGTAAAATTTTATATGTTATTAATAAAATTTTGTACTCGATACGAAACTTAACTGGTAGCCAGTGCAAGTTTGATAACACAGGACTGATATGAGCAAACTTTCGTGTTTTAGTTAAAACTCTAGCTGCAGCATTCTGCACAAGTTGTAATTTATGTAATGATTTATTAGAACATCCTGTCAGAAGTGAATTACAATAATCTAACCTTGAGGTAATAAAAGCATGAATTAGTTTTTCTGCATCTTGGAGGAAGAGGATGTTTCGTAGCTTCGAAATGTTACGAAGGTGAAAAAATGCAATTCTAGTAATATTGCTAATGTGCTTTGTAAAGGAGAGATCTGAATCAATAATGACACCGAGATTATTTACAGATGAGCTGGGTCTAATTAAAGAGTTATCAAGGTTTAACATAGTGTTAGAAGCTTTGTTAATTTTGTCCTTGGGTCCAACTATCAGAAAACTCTGTTTTATCAGAGTTTAGCATTAGGAAGTTTTTTGACATCCATATTTTAATATCTTGGATGCAGTCCTCAAGCTTAGTGACTGAACAACCATCATTAGGGTTAGCTGAAACATATAACTGTGTATCATCTGCGTATGAGTGGAAACTGATTCCATGTTTACGAATAATTGATCCCAATGGAAGCATATATAATGCAAATAGGAGTGGGCCCAGAACTGACCCTTGTGGGACGCCATATTTAACTTTAGCATGATCAGAACATTGGTTGTTAACACAGGTGAATTGATATCGATCTGTCAGGTAGGATTTAAACCACTGGAGTGCAGATCCTGTTACACCCACAATGTTTTCTAATCTATCAACTAAGATGTTATGGTCTATAGTGTCAAAGGCTGCACTAAGATCTAATAATACAAGAAAAGAGATTTGGTTATTATCTGAGGACATTAATAAGTCATTAACGACTTTAATTAAGGCTGTCTCAGTGCTATGATGAGACCTAAAACCTGACTGAAAAACTTCATGAACATTATTAGCTAGAAGATGGCGATTCAGCTGGTTGAACACTATTTTTTCTAGGATTTTAGAGACAAAAGGAAGGTTTGATATTGGTCTATAGTTGGACAGTATTAGAGGATCTAAATTAGGTTTTTTAAGTAATGGTTTAATGACTGCACACTTCAGATTTTTGGGGACATAACCTATTTTAAGTGATGAATTTATAATGTTTATAAAAGGCTCTGTAATATTTGGTAGGAGGTCTTTAAGCAGGTTTGTAGGTATTGGGTCTAACATACAGGATGTTGTCTTTGTGTAATTAATGAGACAAGCTCTTTTTTAGATATGGGGTTAAAGGTATTTAACTCTTGTACTATATTATTTTCTCTACCACTAGATTTTTCAGAAATCATTGAGGGTTGATTGGTTACGCTACACAATGCATTAGATGATTTAAGTCTTATGTTTTCAATTTTGTCACTAAAGAAATTCATGAAATCATTGGTGCTGAACTGTGAGTGAATCTGTGAATCTGATTCAGTAGCACTTCGAGTTAATTTGGCAATGGTACTAAAGAGGAATCTTTGGTTGTTTTTGTTGTTCTCTATTAATTCAGAATAATATTTAGTCTTCGCTGCATTGAGTGCATGTTTGTACTCAGTCATACTGTCCTTCCATGCAACCCTAAATACCTCTAATTTAGTTTGTCTCCATTTACGCTCCATGGTTCTAGTGGCTTGTTTTAGGGCGCGTGTTTGATCATTAAACCATGGAACGAGTCTTTTATCTTTAATCCTTTTTAGTTTAAGTGGAGCGACACTGTCTAAGGTTGCAGAAAACACGTGTTTAAGGTATTCCGCTGTGTTTTCAAGTTCATCGGGTCCTGATGCTGGTTTAATGTTTAATTCGGGTAAATGTTGTAGGAATGACACAGCAGTAGAGGGAATGATTGTACGCTTCATGTCATATCGCGGTTTAATGACTGGATCAATATCAATTTCTAAATCGTAGGTTATCAAATAGTGATCGGAGATGACCTCACATAGTGGAACAATAGTTAAATTATTAATGTTAATACCATGTGATAAAACTAAGTCTAATGTATGTTTACAGCGATGTGTTATACCAACTACACTTTGAGTAATGCCCATGGAATCTAGGATGGAGTCAAAGGCTAATTTAAATGAGTCTAGTGGGTTTTCAGAGTGAACATTGAAGTCACCGACTATTAAGGCCTTGTCTGATGAGATTACTATGTTAGAGAGAAATTCACCAAATTCTTTAATAAACTCTGTATATGGGCCGGGAGGGCGGTATATGGTAATAAGTTGCATTAGATTGGATTTATTCTTCAATGAAGATGAACTGCTTATGTTGAGTACAAGAGCTTCGAAGGATTTTGACTCATATTTATTATTAGCTGTTACATTTATGTTTTCTTTATAGATCGTAGCCACTCCACCTCCTCGTCCACTAAGACGTGGTTTATGAGCATAAGTATAACCAGGTGGAGAGGCATCATTTAATGCTAGGTATTCGTTGGCCCTAATCCAGGTCTCTGTGAGACAAAAGACGTTTAGAAAGTTATCAGTTATTATTTCATGAACTAGAGCTGATTTTGATGACAGTGACCTAATGTTTAATAGCCCAAGTTTTAACTTAAAAGTGTTTCTTACATTACTTGAGGTTGTATTGATATTAATGAGATTTTTATGGCACACTTTTTGGACTCTTTGTTATTTTTTGCTCACTGCGATACTTGATAACTGTCTTAATGGTATGGAACCTAGTTATTGTGGGTGACGACTCCTGGCAGTTCGCAGGCAGTTGGTTAGGCCATTCTGTCTGCTGCCTGGCCTTGGCTCTAAATTGTCAATTTTTATTCCTATCTGAAGAAAAAACCCTATCGGCTATGTTATGTGACATGAGCGCAGCACCCTCCCGGGAAGGATGGATGCCGTCCCATTTCAAAAGGCCAGGCCTTCCCTCAAAAGTAGACCAATTATCAATAAAGGAAATGTTGTTTTTTGAGCACCACTTAGACATCCAGCAACGTAGTGACCATAACCTGCTGTAGGTTTCGCCGCCACGCCTAATTGGTAGGAGGAGGTGCCTGACAACACGCATGCGCAGCACACACGCTCATTTCTGAACATCACGGTTTCTTTAGCCTTAATAAATAAAATAACAATAAAATCAACAATATTACAAGTAATTATTGAACTACATTTACATTTAGTCATTTAGCAGACGCTTTTATCCAAAACGAATTTGAACTGATTTGAAGTGATTTAAATACCGACATTGAATGTGATCTGAGATTCAAAGGAAATAAAAAATAAATACAAATCACAAACACAACGTTTACACGTATGAAAAGTGTCTCTGTGTGCGTGTGTGTATTTCAAAAACGTTTATCCCATTGCAATTTACATAAAGATTACCCTCAAACATTTATAGACCAAATGTGAAATTAGTAACATTTTTTTATTTCTTAATACGTTTAATGTAACAAAATGTAAAGTGGGTTTTTTTTTTTATTATATACTGCAGTATGAAGTAAGAAATGAATGGCATTGGTCAGCTGTATTTCAAATTTGCATCCGTCACTATTGTTCCGTTGGCGGGCTTTTGAAGCTGTGTTCTAAATCCCACTTAAGTACAGATGTAGTGCACTAGACGATTTATTGTATATATTAAAAACATGACGAGTATGCGTATCTAGTAGGCGTTTATGCATCATGTACTAATTACTTTTTGAGCGAGTGATAATATTGTTACTATTATTATTATTATTATTATTATTATCATCTGTGTAATATGTAGGGCAATGCTTTGTAGTGGGTAGTGAATGAGTGAACGAGGGACAAATGTGGCTCAGGACACTCCCTTGAAGCGTTTCATGTATTCTCTTCCAACTACTAAGATGTAAGCTACTCTTTTCAGTTGATTTAATGTTTTAATAACATGTACTCAATATATAAAAATAAAATATCATTAGGAGTGAGCAAAGCAATTAGAGAATTTATCCTAACACCAGTTCTTACACAACTGTTGATCACTTCTTTAAATTACGTTTAAAATATAGAAATATTTATTTAAAATTCAAATTTAAGGATATTCATGTCTATACATAACGTTTATACATAAGGGAAACGTGTGTGTGTTATAAAGACAATTATTCAATTGCCATTTACAGAAACTTGACCGTCATACATTTTTAGACCCAGGCTTTCGTACGTTCTTAATGTTTAAAGTATTAAAGTGTTATTTTTTTTATTTACTGTAGTATGAAGTAAGAAATGAAATGAATAAATGTCTTTGATCAGCTGCGATTCAAATTTCAAACCGCTACTATTGTTCTGTTGGCGGGCTTCTGAAGCTGTATTCTAAATCCCACTTAAGTACAGATGTAGTGCACTAGACGCTTTGTTGGATATAAAACAAAAACTAAACTATCATAAATATCAAAAATATGTACGCATCATATATTATTTATTGTGTGAGAGAGTGATGTATCTTTTTATCATCAGTTTATATGTGGGGGAAACGCTTTGTAGTGAACGAACGTGGGACTTCTTGTGGTTCAGGACACTCCCTGGAACTGCTGCACATATTTTCTTCCAAATACAATTCTTTAAAATGCAATTGTTATATCTACGTATATGAAGTTTTTCATATAATCAAAAGCAAAAAGTTTTGTTAAAACTGAAATGCAGTAGTTTGATAATGTAACATTATAACTTAAACGTTTGTAAAATCATAAGGAGCTCTTTTGTTGAAAGTGTGGGTGGCTCTTAAAAGAGCCTTTGGGTTGTAAGAGTAAAGCTGAACGTTTACTTGGAGCTGGTGTATTTCGTCACGGCCTTGGTTCCCTCGGACACGGCGTGCTTGGCCAGTTCACCGGGAAGCAGGAGGCGCACGGCGGTCTGGATCTCTCTGGAGCTGATGGTGGAGCGCTTGTTGTAATGAGCCAGACGAGAGAGGACTCACCGGCGATGCGCTCGAAGATGTCGTTGACGAACGAGTTCATGATTCCCATCGCCTTGGAGGAGATCCCGGTGTCGGGGTGAACCTGCTTCAGGACCTTGTAGACGTAGATGGCGTAGCTCTCCTTCCTGTGCTTTCTGCGCTTCTTGCCGCCTTTAGCTGCGGTCTTGGTGACGGCTTTCTTGGAGCCTTTCTTGGGCGGACTTCGCTGGTTCAGGCATGATGCTCAAACTGCTGCTCTGTTCCGAGAATGAAAGCTGAGCAGCTCGAAGCGCGGTATTTATTGACTCCAGCGAGTCACTGCGAGCGCATGTTCTGATTGGTCTGTGTACAAGCTTCAGCTATGACGAAGAACTTTCTGTGGCTCCTCCTGTCATGAGCTGCTCACCCCATCTGCTCGTTTCTATGTTTGAGAATCACAGGGGGAAGAAAATGGCGGGAAGGAAGATTAGCAATAAAGTAAAAAACATTATACTCGACAGAGTTTGAATAAAATAATATCTACGGATTGACATACTACATTAAATTATAAATCTCGTTAACACAATAGTGTATTGTACTCTGTATAAATGTGTAGCGCCAGAACACCATATTGTTTGTGGTCAGAACACCATTCAACAATAAACAAATATATTTTATATATAAAAATGTACAACTATGAAATAAATTAATATTATTAAATAGATTTAAAAGAGAAATGCTGTGTAAAATGTTGTTTCTTTTGTGATAGATGTGAAAAATCAGAGAAATAACAAGTAAGGGTATGTAGATTTACAGACTAAATGTAATATTTCACTACTGGTTTCATGGATTCTTAATTACTAAAAAATGATACAAATTAAATGTTTGTGTTTGTGTGCATTTTCGTAAAAAAAAAAAAAGAAAAGAAAATTCCCAAAAAGCTGATAACACTTATAACACTTACTAATATAGAGCACAAAAAAGGTTTTTAGTAATCAAAAAAAAAGAAACACAGACACAAATTTTGAGCAACTTAATGTCACTTTAAGGTCGTTATGATGACGTTACGTTTTTACATATGTTTACTTTGTATTACAGTATTGTGTAATCAGTAGGGAATGTGGGAACGAGTCAAGCACTCAGCATGTGGTTCAGGACGCTCTTTTGTTCCCTTAAAACACTGGAAAGGCTTCTGCCTTGTATTGATATTCTTTAAAAGTTACTTTGTAAAATGCCTTAATACGAAATCATTGCACAAGAACCAATATAAACAACCTGAGGAGAAACACTGCAGTAATATTGAATGGACTGGCTTCTTTAAAACAAATGATTGTGCAATGCTGTAAGCTACTGGTTATGTGGTGCTTTGGATGATCACAATTTATAATACTAAACATTTGCATTAAAAAAAACTGCTCTATTAACTTTTTCAGCAGTTTATAAAACACATAAATGTATATATAAAAAAAAAAAAAAAAAAACACAAGAATGGAAGGGCTGCTCTTTAGTCTGATCATGTAGGTGGCTCTTAAAAGAGCCTTTGGGTTTAATGAGAAGGCGGACAGATGAAGCTAAGCGCGCTCTCCGCGGATGCGGCGGGCCAGCTGGATGTCTTTGGGCATGATGGTGACTCTCTTGGCGTGGATGGCGCACAGGTTGGTGTCCTCGAACAAGCCGACCAGATAAGCTTCACTCGCCTCCTGCAGCGCCATCACAGCCGAACTCTGGAAGCGCAGATCGGTCTTAAAGTCCTGAGCGATTTCTCTCACCAGACGCTGGAAGGGCAGTTTGCGGATCAGCAGCTCGGTGGATTTCTGGTAGCGCCGGATCTCTCGCAGAGCCACGGTGCCGGGTCTGTAACGATGAGGCTTCTTCACTCCGCCTGTAGCGGGCGCGCTCTTACGGGCAGCCTTGGTGGCCAGCTGCTTCCTGGGTGCTTTACCACCGGTGGATTTGCGGGCGGTTTGCTTGGTTCTTGCCATTTCGAAGCGAGTTCTGTACTTCTCAAACTGAAATACTGAATACAGCGCGGAGGCGAATGCAGCCTTTAAGTACTAACGCTGCTCCACGCTCATTGGCCGTCTTAAAAACACCCCTCCTTCAGTGAATCCGCGTGGTGACATCCTGGTGTAATCCGATTGGTCCGATTTCTACCAACAGTCTCGCTTCAAATCACTAACCGTTACTGCTGTTCTGTGGGCTTCTGAGCGGTATTCCAAATCGCTACCTATTACAGATATAGTGCACTAGGAGTTCTGTTAGTGATAGAAATAGTCAAATAAAACAAAGCAACTAATATCCAGGATTTTTTATGAATATTTTTGATGTTGTAATAAAAAGGTTTCAGGATTATTCACTTATTAGTTCACTTTGTACTAAATGCTATGAAGTCTGTAGTGAATGAGGGAACGAGTGAACAACTTGTATCCTAGGACTCTTCTTTTTTTAAATTAAATAATAATGTAACGTTTTATGCTGAATTTCGCTTTTTAAATATACTTACATACATTAATATCTAGTTTCTCCTCTCACGATTCAGCACCCCTGAAGGAATAAGTAAATATTATGTGTATATATTAGTATGATCATGAAATAAATTAATTCACAAGCGAAATGTCGAATCAAATGTTCATTTAATATAATTTAATGACTGTTGTTTAATGTAACACAGTGAGCATATACACAGCCATATAAATAAAATAAAGAATTTGTGGACGTAACTGTTGCGATTCAAATCTTCAACACTCACCATTGTTCTGTTGGCGGGCTTCGAAGCTGTGTCCCATAATGCACCCATTTACAGATGTAGTGCACTAGAAACGTTGTTAGTGATTAAAAAAAGAAACACAGACGCACATATTGAGGACAATTTAATTAATGTTACTCTAAGGTCGTGATGTAAAGGATTTTTATTATGATTTTACTCATCAGTTTGTATGTATGAAACAAAGTAGTCAATAGTGAATGAGGGAACGAGTAATTGTGGTTCAGGACGTTCCCTATGAATCTGCTTTCTATCAATACGAAGTATTAAGATTGCCAAACAAAAGAACTGCCAAATAGCATTCACACAATATACAATAATAAAATGCTCGATGAGCGAACTAAGTAGAAATAAAATAGCTAGTTTATGGAGTAGCATCTTAGTGAAGTAAAATAAAAAATACAGTAAAATTGAGCCATTCTATCCATTCACCATTCTATTTACTCCATCCATCCCTTACTTTTAAATATTATAATAGCGTTGTGTTGTATGTAATTTATTGGTTGCAGGTTAAAACATAAAATATACTACGTGTTCAATAGATATTTAAGGCGATAGATCAACACATATTGCACTTCACGTCTGTTCTTATATACATTACAGATACCCAAATTAAAATTTAAGTCAATATATTAATTTACATATCTGTAATGTATATAAGAGCAGACGTGAAGTACTACATTAATTCTTATATTTATACTTGTATATCTAAAAGTGACTCACAGAACAAGAAAACCGACTCTTTGTAGGTAAATGTGGGTGGCTCTTAAAAGAGCCTTTGGGTTTGAAGCAGACAGCGTACAGGTCACGTTTACTTGCTCTTGGCTGGCTTCTCGGTTTTCTTGGGCAGAAGAACCGCCTGAATGTTGGGCAGCACGCCGCCCTGAGCGATGGTCACACCTCCCAACAGCTTGTTCAGCTCCTCGTCGTTGCGCACAGCCAGCTGCAAATGACGCGGGATGATGCGAGTCTTCTTGTTGTCGCGGGCGGCGTTACCGGCCAACTCCAAGATCTCAGCGGTCAGATACTCCAGCACGGCGGCCAGATAGACCGGAGCACCGGCACCAACGCGCTCAGCATAGTTGCCTTTACGGAGAAGTCTGTGCACACGACCCACGGGGAACTGCAGTCCAGCCCTGGATGAGCGGGTCTTGGCCTTCGCTCTGGCTTTACCGCCGGTCTTTCCTCTTCCAGACATCGTAGTTTTCAACTGTACTCGAAGTAAAGTGAAATGAAGAGCAGCGCTCCCAGCAGGTCTCATTTATCAGAGTCTGCTTGCGTTCTATTGGCTGAAAGTATTTTTCTCTGGTGACCAATCACGACGCACGTGGTTCAGTCACTGCAACAGCACCGCCCACAATTCCCCTCGCTTATTCTCTCCTCCTCTCTTTTTTTCTCTCTTTTGCCGCCTTTTCTGTTTTTGAATTATTAAAAATGCACGAACGCAGACTTAGAAGCTAAAACGCACAAAGTTGTAACGCAAAAAATAAAAATTTATTAACGTTCCAGTACCGTCGTATTCTGAATTAATTCCATGAACCTATCATTAGGCTCTTCTATTATCTCTAATTTGAAATTTAAATAACGAAAGAAATAAATCAGATCATATCCATTAATCCCCGGGGGAAATTGCAACGTTTCTTCAGAGGCTCCATTTGGCGTGTTTATATATACAGAAAGTAGAATAAATATTAACATTAAAATCGCGGTGAAATTGAAACTAAAAGATGTTATATATACATTTAAATAAAAAAAAAAAATTATTGCACTGAGTCAGAACGTAGTTTGCTCAAAAAAAACTTCCAAAGTAAATAGTTTTTACTTTATATTCCGTTCTGTTGGTAAAACATATTTGTGCACTTTTATTTACGTTGAATATATGTGATATTCTTTTCATTTTTGTAATAAGAGTCGTAAAGTACGATTTCATGTCTGGTGAAATTAAAGGAAAATAACTCTTTGAAGGCACATGTGGGTGGCTCTTAAAAGAGCCGTTGGGGTAACAAACAACAACCTAATAATTTACTTCTTTTTAGGAGCAGCCTTCTTCGCCTTGGCCGCTTTGGGTTTCGCAGTTTTGGGTTTGGCGGCCTTCACCTTCTTCGGGCTTTTGCTTTTGGCTGGTTGTCTTGGCTGCGGGTTTCTTTAGCTTTTTTTTTCGGGCTCTTGGTTGCTTTCTTGGCCGCTGCTGCGGGCTTCTTGCTCTTTTTCGGGCTCTTGGTGGCTTTCTTTGCAGCTGCTGCGGGTTTTTTTCACCTTCTTCGGTGACTTCTTAGCGGCGGCGGGCTTCTTCGCGGCCGCCTTTTTAGTTTTCGGAGCGGCGGCTTTCTTTGTACTTTTCTTCTCCTCCGTCTGCTTCTTGTTCAGCTTAAAGGAGCCCGACGCACCGGTGCCTTTAACCTGCACCAACGTTTCCTTTGTCACCAGGCTTTTAATGGCGAGCTTCACGCGGGAGTTGTTCTTCTCCACGTCGTAACCGCCGGCAGCCAGCGCTTTCTTTAAGGCGGCGAGAGACACGCCGCTCCTCTCTTTGGATGCGGAAACGGCCTTGACGATCAGCTCCCCGACGCTGGGACCAGCCTTCTTCGGCTTGGCGGCGCTCTTTTTCTTGGGCGCTTTAGCCGGAGCGGCGGGTGCGACTTCAGCCATCGTTCTGGAAGAAAAAGCAAATGAACGCTAACGGCACTAGACTCTGAAACACGGAGCTCTGCTTCACACAGAAAGATCCCTCCGTCACGAAGAGGCGGGACTATAAAGCTACTGTGAGAACCGTGAAGACTCAACTCGCTGCGCGCGCTGTCTCTGAGCTTCGAGGACGCAGCGCGTTTGTGTTTTCTCGTCGTTTAAATCGGCAAAAATAAAAGCATTAAAGCACGAAATTAAGTATTTAAAGCACACGACGCTCTAAAGGAGGTCCTATAGTTTCTGTTAATACCCGTGATGACGTCGCAGCGCCGTTTTGTCGCGTTCTATTGGTTTCTGAATGAACAGCGCGGGTGGCATTCTGAGTGCAAAGCTGCGTGTTCGACGTGTTTTTAGCGTTAAAAACTTATTAAATCTGCTGTGTCAGCAACAAAAGCTCATTCAGGTGTTTGAAGAGAATGTTGGTAAAGTACAGGTCGTGTTCAGAGCGGGCTGGACGTGTGGACAAGTGTGGGATTCTGTAGCATCGAAGCACACAAAGGGACATGGTTCATCTTCAGCAGTGTTTCAGTGGATGATGATGTTTTGGTGGAAATAAAGTTCTGATCTGATTTCAAACAGCTGATTTGAGGTTAAAAAAAAAAAAAAAGACTAATTTGAATTGTTAAATATTGTCATCTGATCACGACACAATCTGTACATGGCTGTTCTACACTGTTGATGCTGCCCAGCCGCTTAAGGAGGATGAGTCTGAGGATGCAGAGTACCTTCCTTAAAATACCAACATAACGGGGTTGTTTTATCTTGCCACAGTCCAAAAAAACTTGGAGTGGTCGCAAGTTTGTGGTTAAGGACCCAACCATGTAACCTCAAGATCCCCAGTTTGATTCCTGGCCCCACTATGCACCAAGGCTGAACTTCCCCTGAGCAAGGCAGCTAACCCCAATTGCCCCAACCCTACGGCTCTGGGCACATGTGCTCACTGCACGAATAGGTTAAATGTGGAGGACATAAAGCCTACTGTATTTATATGCAGAGGAATATCACTTTGAATTGGCTGCTTCAAATTGCCCCATCTAAATTGCCCCTATATCTGTGTGAGTATGTGCCCAGTGATGGCACACGTCCATCCATCCAGGACAGGGTACAGAGCTAGCGCTGAACACAAACTCACACTCTCACACACACTATATGGGGCAATTTAGACCCAATTCACCTTGAATCAAAAGTTTTTGACTGTGGGAAGAAAACAAAGAACCCGGAGAGATCCCACTTATCGCTGAGAAGGGAACATATTCACGATTCATTCCTCATCCAGTGAACGATCCTTTTTTTTGTGGACATGCCACCATGCATGGTTCATCTTCCCGCAGTGTTTCAGTGGATGATGATGTTTTGGTGTAAAAAAAGTTCTGATCTGATTTCAAACAGCTGATTTGAGGTAAATACAAAAAAAATGATTTGAATTGTTAAATATGGTTATCTGATCACCACACAATCTGTACATGGCTGTCCTACACTGTTGATGCTGTCTGGCTGCTTAAGGAGAATGAGTCCACCACCGAGCCTCAGTCCTCCCAAGGTTTCTTCCTTAAAATACCAACATAACAGGGAGTTTTATCTTGCCACCATCACTTCAACTTGCTATTTGGGGGTTTAAAGAGTTACACCACTGTAAAACTGCTTTGTGCCAATGTACTATTGGAAAAAGCACTCTATAAATAAATTATTGAATTTGAACTTGGTCATTTAGCGGACACTTTTACCACACAAGTCAGTAGTTACAGAGAACCCAGTTAACCTGTACAATTGTCAAATCTGATCATTGTCACAACCCACTTTTTATTTATTTTGATAGTATTTTTATTATATCAGTTGTGGGAGAGTTTTTGAGTTGTTATAGATGCCAAGTTAGGAAGATGTGACATGAACGAGTTGAAGTGTTTTTTTGGAAATACAGAGTGAGGGGGCAGATCCAGAGATGGTCCTTTAATTCTGAGTTAGTGTATTGTATGAAATGCAAGCACCTATAGGGAGCCAATGGAGAGGGAGCTTTTTAAAAAAATTCTATTGTGTTTGTAATATTTTTATTGAAGAATTAAGATGCTCAGGCTTGAGTATTATTGTGAATAAATTACGGGAAATACTTATTAGTGAATTTTTGCTAGATTGTTAAATGACTAGCTCCAGTCATTGAATCTGATTGCCTGAAACATCTGTCTAGCCGTGACCTTATTGACAATAAACCACACCTCTGAGTGGTTCATAATCATATTAATGCCTGATACACACATTATAAATGAGTGTAAATAAAATATACATTATTTTCTCAATTTCTTTTTATGAACTGCACCTCTAATTTGGCCACTGGATGGCATTTTTTGATGGTAAAAGAAACCGGAATCCTGTTATCAGCGTTTATCTTAAAATCCGGATTAGATTACATCACGAAGAACAGATTATCAACAATTTTGCTTTCAATAAATGCATTTCTGATACAACCCTTGTTTTTTATCGTAGTGTTTTTTTGTAAACATTTTTTAAAACCTCGAGGTTGTGTATTATTGTGAATAAATAAAGGGAAACAGGTTGTTGTAGCCAACACCTCTTTCCTGTGAGTTATTTGGAATAAATTGTGATTGCTTAATTAATAAACTTTAAATCCAATACTGAAAACATTCTATACTAAAAAAAAAATAAAAATGAATACACAACCAGATGTAACATGCAACATTGTATGGCTTTAATAAATAATAAAACAGTAGAACATGGAGTAGTTTTTAGCAGACGTCCCAATCGATAAAATTACATTACAGTAGTTGTAAGTAAAAGAGCAAAAATATCAACTTAAATAAATAAATTAACACACATCATTGCTATGCACACATTTTTTGAGTACTGGTATTTATTAGTTATAGTAGAGTTCTTCAAAAAAAAATGGATACTTCAGTATTTCAGTACTTTAGGTAAAGTACTGTTGAGAACTTGTTTATGGTCGACTTACTAATGGTCCCGAACTTCCTGGAACTCATTGTTACGTCAGTGATCGATTTAATAGGTTAATATATCAGTTTCAGGCTGAAAGGTTGGAAATGACAGCTCGTGTGAACTCATAGCTTGAAGCATAACCACCAAGATCCACAGTATGTACCTGAAAGAGAAGAAAAAAAAAAAAATTATACTTTTTTGGAATGGGTATAAGTTTTTGAACCAAAATAACATTGTACTAAGTTTCTTCGGCTTTTATCTAAAATCTGTACTTTGAAGAGGGAGTTCGCTTTTAGACATCTAGACCAATTGGCGTTGGTCAAGTGAAGTTACATTGGGTCCTTGAGCAAGAAACCCTCCTTAAGGAGGTTTATATACTCTATAAACCACCAAGAAGCAGAGTAAGTGGGTTTATTTTAGTGATGTTATAATAATGATGGATGTGGCACGGGCAGCTTAGTGCTTAGCACGTTCCCTTTCAGCACTGTCGATTCCTGGTTCGAATCCCGATCTGGGTGGAGTTTCCCTGATGCCCCCTTGTCCGTGTGGGTTTCCTCCCACAGACCATTAACAAGGATTCAAGGTGTATATGCTGCTGCTTTAAATTGTCCCTATAGTGTGTCTCCAGGCCCACTAGAGGGTGAGGGCTATGTCAGAAAGGGCATCCGGCATTAAACAATAACCAAGCCTTAAAGGTGAGTTCATAGCTGTGGCAACCCCGAATAAGCAAGAATGTGTGTGGCACAGTGGTTAGCACATTGCTATGTGACACATTGCTAAATGACATTGGCCTCTTGGCACTAGGGATCCATGGTCTCCCTGTATCCACAAGGGTTTCTGGGTGTTGCCAACTCCTCAGTAAGGAAAGTAGCTATTGGCTGTCCTAAAAGTCGCTAAATGAGGTCATCGCCCAATTTGCATAATATGAGTTTCTGAAGCTATAAAGGAATAACGTTGTGGGAGAGAAGGAGAGGGAAAAAAAAAAAAAAAAAAAAAAGGCTTGGGCCTTCCAAGGTTTCTTCCTTAAAATATCAACATAGCAGAGTTTTGTCTTGCTTCTGTCACTTTAGCTTGCTCTTTGGGTGTTTAAAGGCTTATAACCCTGTAATGCTGGTTTGTGACAACGTACTATTGTAAGAAGCACTCTATTAATAAATTACTTACTTATTAACGGGTCTCAGCACAGGACCCACAGATCTTATGGTAGTCAGGTCGCAACAGACATCCATATTGAATATTAAATCCAACCAATTTATTAAAAAAATAAATAGCCTTTAAAGGCGCACACACAGGCATTCAAGTGAATCATAAAGTAATTAAATTATCCTAAAAACAGTAAAACCAGTCTTTCATTCACTTATGGGGTCTTCATGCCCATCCATGGGAGAAAGTTTCCGGCGCAGGGCAGATACACCCAGGAGAGGGTGCCAATCCATCGCTGGGCACATTCTCCAACACAGCAATGCACACACTATGTGGGGCAATTTAAATTCCATTTATATGGTTACCAAGGACAGCTGATGGAGTAAGAAGGGAACGTGTCCTAACTTCTGACCAGCACTGTATGTATATGATTGGCTAGATCATGCCACAACCATTGTCTGTTGAATTACAGCCAAGCTCAAGTAATTCATTTATAGAGCGCTTTATACAGCATCACATTGTCACAAAGCACCTTTACAGAGTTAAAAACCTTTAATTCCCAAAAGAGCAAGCCAAAGCAACAGTGACAAGAAAAAAAGAAAAAAAAAAAAAAAAAACTTGCTGTTGCGTTATTTTAAGGAAGAAACCTTGGGAGGACCAAGACTCATCCTCCATGAATGGCCGGATAGCATCAACAATGTAGGACAGCCAAATACAGACTGTGTCGAGATCAGGTGACCCTCAATGGATTTATCTAGTCTTCCAATTGTTAAATACGGGATTCCTGCAGGACCACCATTCCAATTAATATTTAGGTTCCATCCAGTAATAGTCACAGCCACGGTGCTTCAGCAAAGCCATGGATCAAGATCTGACTACACATCCAGGAAACTGGCCACACCTCAAAAGAAACAGACAAGAAAAGCAGTTAGCGCGAATAAAGCGCTAGTAATAAGTAATTGATTGATAGTGCAGCTCCGGCATAACTGACTACAGCAGCAGAACTAAAAGAGGCAGATACTGCAGATTATTAGTTGAGAGAGCTCCCAGGAACAGCATCAAGAGCCCCGCCACCTAGCCCATTCTACATTCATGCGTGAAAGTACACTGTTTGGAAGATGATCTTAACTTTAGGACCGATTATGATGTCACACGGAACGGACAATTATCCATCATCCAAATCCTACCTGTATACTATCTGCGATTGTGCTGGCCAATAGAAAACAGGGTACAAACAAAAATGAAAACAGACAGACATGCTGTAAAAATACAAAGTCCATCTATATGGTAAACCAAAGATAAGACACGCCCCCTTCTTACTCCATCATCTATGTTTTTAGCGGTACTCAAAATCAGTATGAGGGTGTGGAGAGAGAGAGTGCTGGCATGGAGAGAGGAGTGCTGGCATGTGGTTGGAAAAGCTGGTTGGGGTTGTCAGATTCATTTAGATGGAAGAAAATAAAAAAAACAGCAGAAAACAAAGTGAAAAAAATTATTTAATTGAAAAAAAAAAAAAAAAAAGCCAATTGGAGAAGTGTGTATTTCACTTAAAAGGAGGGCCTCAAGACACAGGCTGGTGAAACAAATTGGCTACGACAACATTGACAAAGACACAAACAACCATGAAATGTGACGAGCGATGGTGATGATGGCATGTAAACACTATAGGATTCAAGGAGAAAGAAAAAATAAGAATAAAAAAGCATTAATCAATACACAAAGCATTAGTTAATACAAAGTTGTATTAGTTCAGATACTTCTCTCTTCTCGTTATCTTAGCTGGAGCCTTTAGAGGACACCACAGCATCATGGCATCGGCATATATGGCAGTTTGACGTCAGATGACCATTTGGATCCAACCCTCCCATTAACCAGGGCTTGAAACTGAGACATTAATTAATCTTTTGTTGACCCATCAGCAAATTGGAGGAAACCGTGGACGAGCAGGGGGCGTAGAGGAAGGCCAAAGAGGTTTACAGGTGGGGTGAGCGAGGACATGCAGGTGAGACGTGTGTACATAGACTTGAAGTTATTATAGATGGACATTTGGAGTTTTGTGGGGTAATATTGAGGTCTGAATCATAGGAATAGAGTACACAGTATGTACTGTAGTTCACAAATAGATGGACTACAGAATGTAATCATAGATGTAATCTTTACAGTAAGTGGAACTGAGATCATGGACAATAAGTG
This sequence comes from Corydoras sp. C115, assembly GCA_019802505.1. Taxonomy (NCBI): domain Eukaryota; kingdom Metazoa; phylum Chordata; class Actinopteri; order Siluriformes; family Callichthyidae; genus Corydoras; species Corydoras sp. C115. Next base: position 1,010 of record JAFMOC010000822.1, on the reverse strand, counting down.
ATGCAAAAAGGTTAAGAAACAGTTACCACAACTAGGGCTGAAACAACGAATCGATCAAATCGATAAAAATCAAAAGATTATTCCAAAGTGTCGATAATGAATTTCCATTATCGATTTCGTTGGGGGTCCGCGCGGATTTTCCGCGTTACTCGTGAGTCGCAACTGCCTACGTCACCTGTAGCGCTTCAATAACGCTGGAAAATAATAGGTGGGTGTGGTGTGGTTGAACAGAACGAGGCTGGAGTCTGCAACACATTGGATAAATGGTACAAATGAACAACGACAGCCCAACGGCAGAACATTCAAAAGCTCCGGTTTTATTCCAAACCTGCGGGAGCTTCACCACTGGCACACAAATAAAGAAAGCGTGGAACATGCAGCTCTGCGAACATGAACTGAAAACTAAACCTGGTGGAGCCACCGAGGAGGATGAAGCTCCCAACAGCAGAAAAAATCACTACAACATCCCGACAATTCTTTTTAGTTTTCTGAGTAACACTATTACACCGGCAGAAAAACTAGCATCGTCATGCATGGTTTTGATTGGTTAACTCGGCTAATAAACAGCGATAGGGAACGTGTCCTTAACGTTGCCGTGTTTTTACGGTCCGTGTCTTACACGTCCGTTATACGAATACGTCCGTAATAAAGCGGCCCGAGTTTATTTTTGAAGTGAGGACATGTTCCTGGTTTTTTAGCGAACTCAAATAGCAGCACCCCGCCACAGCGAGGCGGGGGGATTTGACGCGCAAAACGCGCACGGTGTAAAAGTACGCGCCGAAGGAAGGGCTGTTTTCAAAAGAGGGCTCCCCCCCCAGACCGGGGAAACAGCCCAATGTCCCCGGGTCCAATTGACATTTCACACAACGGTTTTTTTTTTTTTAAAAAGGGTAATTTTTTGAATTAAAATTTTTTTAATAAAATGACAGTTTAATTATTGTTAATTATTTTTTTTCCCAAAAGCTAAGAACAGAAAAAAATTTGTTTATTTTGAAGGCAAACGGGACGGG
>JAFMOC010000820.1:102500-108915 GCA_019802505.1 Corydoras sp. C115 | reverse complement strand
CCCAAAGGAAAAGGAAAAGGGGGAAAATAAAAACCCCCTTGGGTTCCCAATCCCTACCCCTGGGGTCTCCACCGGCCGCCCCGCCCCCTTTCCCTCTGAACCCCACCTTTTTAGGGTGGGGGGGGGCCCCCCAAATGGGGAAATTTGGGGTTTTGGGAGATCCCCAGGGGGGTTTCCCCCCTTAACCCTCCCCCAAAACCCACCCTTTAGGGGTTTGGGTTTTTTCCCAATAAAACCGGGGGAAACCCCCAAAGGGGGAACCCCCCTTTAAAAGGGAAGGGGGTCATTATCCCCCCCCAAAACCCACCCATTTTCTTTGGAGAAAAACGACCTTTTTTTTAAAATGGGGGGGGAAAAGGGGCCCCCAAAAAGGGGGGCTGTGCCCTTATGTTTCCCCTTTCCCCCCCCCCCGACCCCCCTACCCCCCCCTGTGTCCACCTGCCCCTGCCCCCCCCCGGCTTCGTTTTTTTTTTTGGGCCCCCCTTTTTATTTTTCCCTTTTCCCCTTCCCCTTTTTTGGGTTTTAGAGCTCCGGTGGATCCCCCCCGGGGGCGCCCGGTCAACCCCTTTCCCAGGGTACCCCCCCGGCGCCCTAAAGTTGTGATTTTTGTTTTTACCATGGGGGCAGGTGGCTTAGTTTAGCATGTTCTCCTTTTTCCCTTAATCCCATCTGGGGGATTTTCCTTTTCCCCCGGGGTTTTTCCTCCGGTTCCCCGGGTTTCCCCCGACAGTCCAAAAACAGATCAGTAAATTTGTTTTAAATTCCCCCATATGAGTGTGTCGGTGGTGAGTGTGGCCAATGTAGATTGCCCCCCCTGTCCGGGTGTATCTGCCCAGCGCCCAAACCCCGCTCCCTGGGTGGGCCTGGGAACCCCCCCCCCACCCTTTATGAAAAAGTGGAAAAAAGGAATACCCTAAAAAGGGGGGCATGTTTTAGTGGTTTACATGTTTTCCTCCGCCTGGGGTTTCCCGGGTTTAAACCCATCGGGTGGGGTTTCCTGCTCCCGTTCCGGTGGGTTTCCTCCGGGGTTCCGGTTTTTTCCCACAGCCAAAAAAAAAAGATATTTAACAATTAAAGTTTCATTCATTCATTCATTATCTTCCGCTTTATCCTCTATTAGGGTCGCGGTGGGGTTCCCCATGCCCATCCAGGGGAGAACGTCTCGGCGCTGGGCAGATAGACCCAGGACAGGGCGCCAATCCATCACTGGGCACACTCACTCACACAGACACACTCTATATGGGGCAATTTTTGAGAATTCAATTGACTTGATCCATGTTTTTGAAGAACATGGAAACTCCACCCAGGGTGTTTCTGCCCAGCTCCCGAAACGTTCTTCCCTGGATGGGTATGGGGACCCCCCCCCGCAACCCTAATAGAGGATAAAGCGGAAGATTATGGATGGAGGCACGGTGGCTTAGTGGTTTAACATGTTCTCCTCTCAGCGCTACGGATTTCCGGTTCGAATCCCCATCTGGGTGGAATTTCCATGTTCTCCCCGTGTCCGTGTGGGTCTCCTCCGGGTTCTCCGGTTTCCAAAAACATGGATCAAGGTCAATTGAGTTCTCCAAATTGCCCCATATAGAGTGTGTCTGTGTGAGTGAGTGAGTGTGTGTCCAGTGATAGATTGCCCCCCTGTCCTGAGTGTATCTGCCCAGCGCCCGAAACGTTCTCCCCTTGATGGACATGGGGAACCCCCCCCCCCCTGCGACCCTAATAGAGGATAAAGCAGAAGATAATGGATGGATGGTTTTATTTAGGCGGCACGGTGTCTTAGTGGTTTAGCATGTTCTCCTCTCAGCGCTGGGAATTCCCGGTCCGAATCCCCATCTGGGTGGAGTTTCCATGTTCTCCCCGTGTCCGTGTGGGTCTCCTCCGGGTTCTCCGGTTTCCTCCCACAGTCCAAAAACATGGATCAAGGTCAATTGAGTTCTCCAAATTGCCCCATATGGAGTGTGTCTGTGTGAGTAAGTGAGTGTGTGTCCAGTGATAGATTGCCCCCCTGTCCTGAGTGTATCTGCCCAGCGCCCGAGACATTCTCCCCTGGATGGACATGGGGAAGCCCCCCCCCCAATAGAGGATAAAGCCGAAGATAATGGATGGATGGTTTTATTTAGGCGGCATGGTGGTTTAGCATGTTCTCCTCTCAGCGCTGGGAATTCCCGGTCCGAATCCCCATCTAGGTGGAGTTTCCATGTTCTCCCCGTGTCCGCGTGGGTTTCCTCCGGGTTCTCCGGTTTCCTCCCACAGTCCAATAACATGGATCAAGGTCAATTGAGTTCTCCAAATTGCCCCATATAGAGAGTGTGTGTGTGAGTGAGTGTGTGTCCAGTGATAGATTGGCCCCTGTCCTGGGTGTATCTGCCCAGCGCCTGAAACGTTCTCCCCTAGATGGATATAGGGAACCCCCCCCACACCCCCCGGCGACCCTAATAGAGGACAAAGCGGAAGATAATGGATGGATGGTACAGTTTGAAATCTGATTAGAAACAAGAAGGTGTATCTAATAAAATGACCAAATGCACCGAAGCCTTTTGCCCCCACCCCCACCCCCACCCCGGGGTGGTGCGACTCTGCAGAGAGCGTCTGTAATTCTGCTCCCATGCAGCTCATGCGTTCAGGCTCCAGATATTCCTACCTGCATCTCCTCGCTCTCTTCCTCTCGTCCCCCCATCCCCCCCCCCGTTCTCACCGATGGGGGACACCTGATATCAGGCAGCATCAGCCCGCCCCGAGCCCGGTGCCCACGGGCGGATGTCGGCGGAACGACGGATGCCTCCGTGTTCAGCCCCGGTGCCCACGGGCGGATGTCGGCGGAACGACGGCATGATAAGGGGCAGGAATGATGCCTCCGTGTTTCCTTGTCTCGGCAGATTGCAGCCCAGATTGCACCAAAAGGTGCCGAGTTACCCCCACCTTCCCTGGCCGTCCGGGGGAGGGGGGGGTAGGACAGCGGTTCGTGCCGGGTTGCCAGGCTACTGGCCCGTCTGCGCAGTCTGGACCTGTGTTATTATTGCAATTATATATGATTATTCAGGCAGAGAGATTCCTCTGATGGCATAGACGCATTGTGGGGAACCTGTCAGAACTTGTAGTGGAACTGTAATTCTACCCTCACCTCGTAGGACAGAGGAGACAGAGTAGCAGCACACATGGACGTCTACGTTCCAGGAACCACTCCCACTACTCCTTAAAGCCTGCACGGGAATAGAAACATACAACACCGGGGGTTTGCATGGTTCTCTTTAGTGGGTTCCCCTGGTTCCCAGTGTCCCTGGGTGCTTCTGCACTGATGGGGACTTAGAACCTTCAGAGAATGCACACTGGACACATCACTCTTGGTGGTATGTTTTAGAGGGACCTCTTTTAGAGGAACTATAAGTATAGGGTCCTTCTGAATACTCATAGGAGCTTGTTTTAAGAGGAACTGTCCATTAGGAACCTTAAGTAGGTTCCTAACTGTCCATTAGGAACCTTAAGTAGGTTCCTAACTGTCCATTAGGAACCTTAATAGCTTGCACGGGAATAGTACATACAACATCGGGGGTTTGCATGGTTCTCTTTTGTGGTTTCCCCTGGTTCCCAGTGTCCCTGGGTGCTTCTGCACTGATGGGGACTTAGAACCTTCAGAGAATGCACACTGACACATCACTCTTGGGGTATGTTTTAGAGGGACCTTTTAGAGAATGGGTCAATACTCATAGGAGCTGTTTTAAGACACTGTCCATTAGGACCTTAAGGTGGTTCCTAACTGTTTAGGAACCTTAAGTAGGTTCCTAACTGTCCATTAGGAACCTTAATAGCTTGCATGGGAATAGTACATACAACATATGCATGGTTCTCTTTTGTGGTTCCCCTGGTCCCCAGTTGCTTCTGCACTGATACTTAGAACCTTCAGAGAATGCACACTGGACACATCACTCTTTTGGTATGTTTTAGAGGGACCTCTTTTAGAGGAACTATAAGTATAGGGTCCTTCTGAATACTCATAGGAAGCTTGTTTTAAGAGGAACTGTCCATTAGGAACCTTAAGTAGGTTCCTAACTGTCCATTAGGAACCTTAAGTAGGTTCCTAACTGTCCATTAGGAACCTTAATAGCTTGCATGGGAATAGTACATACAACATCGGGGGTTTGCATGGTTCTCTTTTGTGGTTTCCCCTGGTTCCCAGTGTCCCTGGGTGCTTCTGCACTGATGGGGACTTAGAACCTTCAGAGAATGCACACTGGACACATCACTCTTGGTGGTATGTTTTAGAGGGACCTCTTTTAGAGGAACTATAAGAATAGGGTCCTTCTGAATACTCATAGAAGCTTGTTTTAAGAGGAACTGTCCATTAGGAACCTTAAGTAGGTTCCTAACTGTCCATTAGGAACCTTAAGTAGGTTCCTAACTGTCCATTAGGAACCTTAATAGCTTGCACGGGAATAGTACATACAACATCGGGGGTTTGCATGGTTCTTTTTTGTGGGTTCCCCTGGTTCCCAGTGTCCCTGGGTGCTTCTGCACTGATGGGGACTTAGAACCTTCAGAGAATGCACTCTGGACACATCACTCTTGGTGGTATGTTTTATAGGTAGGTACGTTCTCCGCACATAGGAACTATAAGTATAGGGGCCTTCTGAATACTCATAGAAGCTTATTTTAAGAGGAACTGTCCATTAGGAACCTTCAGTAGGATGCATGGTTCTCTTTAGTGGGTTCCTCTGGTTCTGAGAGTCCCTGGGACTTAGAACCTTTAGAGAATGCATCATTCTTGGTGGTATGTTTTAGAGGTAGGTACGTTCCACACATAGGACGTACCACACATAGGAACTATAAGTATGAATTCTCATAGAAGCTTGTTTTAAGAGGAACTATCCATCAGGAACCTTAAGTAGGTTCCTAACTGTCCATTAGGAACCTTAATAGCTTGCACGGGAATAGTGCATAAAACACCGGGGGTTTGCATGGTTCTCTTTAGTAGGTTCCTCTGGTTCTGAGAGTCCCTGGGTGCTTCTGAGAATGCACTCCGGACACATCACTCTTGGTGGTATGTTTTGGAGGTAGGTATGTTCTCCACACATAGGAACTATAAGCAAAGGATCCTTCCGAATACTCTGAGCTTATTTTAATAGGAACTGTCCATTAGGAACCATAAGATGGAAGTAGGATGCATGGTTCTCTTTAGTAGGTTGCCCTGGTTCTGAGATTCCCTGGGACTTAGAACCTGTAGAGAATGCATCACTCTTGGTGGTATGTTTTGAGGGTAGGTACGTTCTCCACACATAGGAACTATAGGGGCCTAAGTAAAGGGGCCTTCTGTATACTCATAGGAGCTTGTTTTAAGAGGAACTGTCCATTAGGAACCATAAGATGGAAGTAGGATGCATGGTTCTCTTTAGTAGGTTGCCCTGGTTCTGAGATTCCCTGAGACTTAGAACCTGTAGAGAATGCATCACTCTTGGTGGTATGTTTTGAGGGTAGGTACGTTCTCCACACATAGGAACTATAGGGGCCTAAGTAAAGGGGCCTTCTGTATACTCATAGGAGCTTGTTTTAAGAGGAACTGTCCATTAGGAACTTTAAGTAGTTTCCCTGTGTGCTTCTGCACTGAAGGGGACTTAGAACCTTGCACTCTGGACACATCACTCTTGGCGGGATGTTATAGAGGGACCTCTTTTGGAGGTAGGTACGTTCTCCACACATAGGAACTATAAGTATAGGGTCCTTCAGAATACTCATAGGTGCTTTTTTTAAGAGTAACTGTCCATTAGGAACCTTCAGTAGAAGGTCTTTGGGTTCTCTTTGGGAGTGTGATGTAGATTCAAGGCCTGGTTGGCGAGTGCCAACCTCACAGAGCCTCCTCTAACCTAACCTCGGTGTCTGACCTCTGCATGACAACCCCTCCCGTGTTCCCTAGGTCCCTAGAACTGGTAACGGGGTTCCAGTGGGCTGACTCGGTGACCTTTGGACCCTTGGGGTGAAAGCAGGCGCCAGACTTTTATGATTTCCTGTGTTTTCTCTTTAAGGGGTTTGCATTTCCCATGATTCAGCCGGGCTGCGTTCCAAACGGCTCCCTACTGTTGCTAAAAGTGCACTATGGTAGTGCACTATGTAGGGTGTCAGTGTGTCGGTCGTATCCTTGTAACTCGAAGTAAACCCCGGCCTTTTGTGGCCCCCCCCAACGTCTTGCCCTAGTGGTCCCACCTTCATGACCCCTCTTTAATTCGTCCTGGCCGAGCCTCCTGCGCCGCCGCTCGGGCTCAATGGCATTCTCGCTGTGAATGTCGCCCCCGGGAGGCTTTTGTCCGCCGGAGCCGCAGCCGAAACCGCACTTACGACCCAGGAGGCGGCGATCAAAGGACGGGTGGATTAGCCGGGCCCACAGACGGGAGCGCGGAGCCGGGAGGAGGGACGGGTTCAAAAGGGCCGA
>JAFMOC010000820.1:42500-97500 GCA_019802505.1 Corydoras sp. C115 | reverse complement strand
ACAGGGCGCCAGTCCATCGCTGGGTACACAATCACACACTCCAACACACTCTATATGGGGCAATTTAGAGAACTCAATTGACTTGATCCATGTTTTTGGACTGTGGGAGGAAACCGGAGAACCCGGAGGAAACCCACGCGGACACGGGGAGAACATGGAAACTCCACCCAGATGGGGATTCGAACCGGGAATCCCTAACGCTGAGAGGCGAACGTGCTAAACCACTAAGCCACCGTGCCGCCCTAAACAAATACATACACACAAATTCACCCTCTCACACACACACACACACACACACACACAATGTAACACACACACACACACACACACACACACACACAATGTAACACACTAACCAACACACACACACACACACACACAATGTAACACACTAACCAACATACACACACACACACACACACACACACACAATGTAACACACTAACCAACATACACACACACACACACACACACACACACACATATATATATACACATAAAACCCACTAACACATGTATACACACACAACAACACACAAACATAAACACACTAACATGTACACACACACAAACTAACAACCATACACACATACACACACACTAACAATCATACACACAGGCACACACACATATATATATATATATATATATATATATATATATATATATATATATATATATATATATATATATATGTGTGTGTACACAGACACACACACACACACATATACACACACACACACAATCTAACACACAAACTAACAACCATACACGCATATACACAAACTAACAATCACACACACACACACACACACATACTAAAAGTCATATATACACACTAGCAATCATACATACAGACACACACACACATGTACACACACATACACACACAAACTAACAATCACACACACACTCACACACACACACACATATACTTACAATCCTTATATCTGTATTAAATAAATAATAAACTTTTATTTAAAACATTAACCAATCATAATGAAATAATGAAATGTGTCATTTAAAATTGTTTTATAATGAAATGTTTCATATATAATTGTGTAATATGAAAATGGGGTTTATCTTCAGGATCGGTTCTGCAGATGGGAACCTTCATGTCGGCTGTATTCAGTGTAATTAATGAAGTCTCCCCCTCCGCAGGCTCAGATAGTCCGTCCCCTGTGGGGATAGTGTATCCAGTCCACCCCGTGGGGCTGACGGTGGAACGCTCCATGTCCGTGGTTCTGGAATGTGTCGTGTCAGGACGTCCTGTTGTTCGGTGGATGAAGGAGGGTCTCGAGCTGAGCCTCGTTTCCAGACGAGTCCGAATGCTGCACTCTAATCTGCTGCTGAGTGACGTTCAGCCGAGTGACGCCGGGAATTACACGTGCACCGTTCAGACGGGGGGCGGAGCCACGGCCAGCGCCACGCCCAGCGCCACGGCCAGCGCCAGCTACACGCTGCACGTGCTCCGTAAGTTCTGAGAAAAACACAGACCATAATGAACACAAGTATGTGGACACAGTTATCTCATTAGAATCACACTCAACTGATTCACATTCTATTAAAATTACACTCAACTGATTCACATCTCATTAGAATCACACTCAACTGATTCACATTCCATTAAAATTACACTCAACTGATTCACATTCTATTAAAATTACACTCAACTGATTCACATTCCATTAAAATTACACTCAACTGATTCACATTCTATTAAAATTACACTCAACTGATTCACATTCCATTAAAATTACACTCAACTGATTCACATTCTATTAAAATTACACTCAACTGATTCACATTCTATTAAAATTACACTCAACTGATCCACATCTCATCAGAATCACACTCAACTGATTCACATTCTATTAAAATTACACTCACCTGATTCACATCTCATTAGAATCACACTCAACTGATTCACATTCTATTAAAATTACACTCAACTGATTCACATTCTATTAGAATAACACCGAACTGATTCACATCTCATTTGAATCACACTGAACTGGTTCACATTCTATTAAAATTACACTCAACTGATTCACATCTCATTAGAATCACACTCAACTGATTCACATTCTATTAAAATTACACTCAACTGATTCACATTCTATTAGAATTACACTCAACTGATTCACATTCTATTAAAATTACACTGAACTGATTCACATCTCATTAGAATCACACTCAACTGATTCACATTCTATTAAAATTACACTCAACTGATTCACATCTCATTAGAATAACACCGAACTGATTCACATCTCATTTGAATCACACTGAACTGGTTCACATTCTATTAAAATTACACTCAACTGATTCACATCTCATTAGAATCACACTCAACTGATTCACATTCTATTAAAATCACACTCAACTGATTCACATTCTATTAGAATTACACTGAACTGATTCACATCTCATTAGAATCATGAACTGGTTCACATTCTATTAAAATTACACTGAACTGGTTCACATTCTATTAAAATTACACTCAACTGATTCACATCTCATTAGAATCACACTCAACTGATTCACATTCTATTAGAATAACACCGAACTGATTCACATCTCATTAGAATCACACTCAACTGATTCACAGCTTATTAGAATCACACTGAACTATTCACATTCTATTTGAATCACACTCAACTGATTCACATCCCATGAGCATCACACTTAACTGATTCACATTCTATTTGAATCACACTCAACTGATTCACATCCCATGAGCATCACACTTAACTGATTCACATCCTATTACAATCACACTGAACTGATTCACAGCTTATTACAGTCACATTGAACTGATTCAGACCTCTGAGTTCTCAATTAAATGTAATGTAATTAATGTAATTAAATGTAATGTAATTAATGTAATTGATGAAATGTAATGTAATTGTTGAAATGTAATGAAATGTAATGTAATTAATGTAATGTTATTAAATGTCATGTAATTAATGTAATTACTGTAATTAATGAAATGTCATGTTCTCTTGCAGAGGCTCCTGGTGTGGTGACCGCTCTGTCGGATCAGACCGTGGCTTTGGGTTCTTCTGTAAGGTTTTCCTGTGACACGCGTGGGTCACCCGCCCCCACGGTCTCCTGGCTGTTCAACGGTGCCACGCTGCCCCCCTCACCCCGCCTCCACATGTCCGACTCGGCGCTGGTTATCTCCTCGGTCACGGGGCGGGATCAGGGGATGTACCAGTGTCTGGTGCAAAACGCCATCGGCTCAGCAGGATCGGCCGCCAGACTGATCGTCCAATCAGGTAACTGGGATTGAATTCTCATTTTTATTGAGTTCTTGAGGAACCTGATTATGAAACTGGAACTCTTGAGGAGAACCAGTAGAACTGAACCAGGGAGGGCCAAAGAAGCCGGATGTGGCCCCGGGGCCATGGCACACCCAGGTGTCATTTAACCACAATAACCCCTCATGTGACCCTAGTTTGAGTCAGAATCACATTGAACTGAATCAATCACATTACATTAGAATCACATTGAACTGAGTCACATCCTATTAGAATCACATTGAACTGAGTCACATCCTATTAGAATCACATTGAACCGAATCACATCCTATTAGAATCACATTGAACCGAATCAATCACATTTCATTAGAATCACACTGAACTGAATCACATCCTATTAGAATCACATTGAACCGAATCAATCACATTTCATTAGAATCACACTAAAGCCTCATTTATACTCCCTCTGCGTACGGAAATGTGTGCGTGCGTTTCATGCGTTATAACAGTTACTGCCCACATACTTCCTTGCGTCAGCTCCGTTGATGTGGTTGTTGAACACTACATCCATTAGAGGGCAGTTTAGAGTAATAATCAAACGTGGCGACGGCGGAGGAAATTTTGATTTTGTACATACTGCAAAAACGACAACGACGTGGTCTGAGAGGCCACTGAACAGGTCGCGATATTTGGATGGAGAATTTTATTCACTTGTCCGCCCAATGAGGGAAATTGATGACGAACGTCATTTCCAATACTTTGGGATGTCTGCCAGGGCATTCGATAACTTGCTTTGCTTTGTAACAACTGTTTGTCCCTGAGCTCCGGCGAAGTAACATCATATAAATGATTAAAATTGCGCACACACTCGTATAACCTGGTCTTCAAAAAGTTCCACCATGTTTTTCTTCTTCTTCGTGTACATATGGAAGTGGTCGCATCATGCACTGCCCCCACGGTTTCCAGTGGTATTGCTCCGTCCTGTCCGCATCCGCAAGCTTTCAGAAAACGTGCAAATTACGTACAAAATGAACGCAGAGTACGGACAAAAGGCTCCGTCCGTATCCGTCTCCGTATTTAACGTTGAGCATAAATGAGCCTTTAACTGAATCACATCCTATTAGAATCACAATAAACGGAATCACACTTTATTAGAATCACATGAAACTGAATCACATCCTATTAGAATCCAATTAAACTGAATCACATCCTATTAGAATCACATTGAACTGAATCACATCCTATTAGAGTCACAATGAACTGATTCACATTCTATTAGAATCACATTGAACCGAAGCAATCACATTTTATGAGAATCACACTGAACTGAATCACATGGAACCGAAGCAATCACATTTTATTAGAATCACACTGAACTGAATCACATGGAACCGAAGCAATCACATTTTATTAGAATCACACTGAACTGAATCACATCCTATTAGAAACACATTGAACTGAATCACATTCTATTAGAATCACATTGAACGAACTGAATCAATCACATTTCATTAGAATCACATTGAACTGAATCACATCTCGATCGAATCGCACTGAATCAAAGTGGATTCATCCGGAGTCTTCCCTCTTAGAATCACAGCTTATTAGCGTCTGATTCACTGAATCAAATCACTTCCTGTCTGATGGCTCAATGAGTCACGTCCAAGCACCACTGCTACAGTTGGACCCTCGAGCACACCCCTCGACCCTTGACCTTTCAGGCTGTGTGCTGAATGTTGTAGTCTGTTTATGTCAGGCCCCCGATGCAGTCAGAGGGACCGCGGTTACTCAATGCCCAGCCCCCCCCCTCCCCCCCTCCGCAGTGTGGTGGATGAGGGGTAATTTTCCGGGGCATTGCTGCGCTCGAGCGTCCCGGTGCTGCAGGATAAAGGAACATGAGGGAATCTGAAACCCGGCCGCTCTTGGCTGAAGTGTTGAAGGGAGTAGGAGCAGAGCGAGCGTTTTGGCCGGAGTGCGTTCGGGGGAGGGGGCCGGGGGCCGGGGGCCGGGGGCCGGGGGCCGGGAGCAGGGGGGGGGTTTTTGGCAGCAGATTATGAGAGTGAGCTTTGTGTGCACGCTTAAGAAAAAGCTCCTGGCTCATTTGAGCTGGCACCACCGTGTTCCTGAGCACATGGCTCGCCCGCTCGACCACTCAACCCTGCACAGGGGGCCGACACTCATCCAAAAAGCATCCACCGTGCTGTAGCGCTGCCACCTTCGCTTGCTTTGCACCCAAAGGCAAAAAGCCACAACTTTTAGGAGCTTTCAGTGCTAATGTTTTCCCCTCAGCAAAAATCTAGGGATGTCCCGATACTGATAACAACACGATACGATACAATACGATAACAGTATCAGGTATTGGGCTGATACTTTGTTCGTGAACTTTAAGTGATTTATTTATTTGCCTACTGTACCTACACACAGAGGAATTTAAACATATATATATATATACTTGGGGTGCGAATTGGGGTGTCTGGCGATTCGATTTGATTCGATTTTTGAGGTCACGATTCAATTCAGAATCGATTTTTCAGTTCAAATGGGCTTTCAATTTTGTTTAAATGATGTGATTGGGAGTGGTAGCTCAGTGGGTAGGGCATTGTGCTGTCAATCTGAAGGTTGGGGGTTCAAATCCCAGGTCCCCTGAAGTTACCAATGTGGGCCCTTGAGCAAGACCCTTAACCCACATTGCTCAAGGGATGTTGTGATGAACCCTGTGCTCATCTTGTAAGTCGCTTTGGATAAAAGCGTCCAATAAATGACCAAATGTTAATGTTAATGTGATTGACGTGCGGCCAATCTGGGTGGAGTTTCCATGTTCTCCCCGTGTCCTCGTGGGTTTCCTCCGGGTTCTCCGGTTTCCTCCCACAGTCCAAAAACATATTGTCCAAATTGGCCCATATAGAGTGCCTGTCCTGGGTGTATCTGCCCAGCACCCGAAACTTTCTCCCCTGGATGGGCATGGGGAACCCCCCCCCCCCCCGCGACCCTTATATAGGATAATGAAATGATTGACGGTACATCATGTGACTCTGGCATCACTGACTAGAGCAGCAAAACTAAAAGAGGCAGATAATCATGCATGTAGTCCTATCCCTGCACTTTTGGGGTGTCCACATACTTTTGGCAGTGGGATTTCAGAGCTGAGTAAATGATTGCGCAGCTGTACTGCAGTGGAATGTAAGGAGTAGCTGCTCAGGGTTATGACGAGAAGCAGACCGCCGAGCCGTCAGCGTTACACACAACTCACTTATATTTATTAAGTTACACACACACACACACACACACACACACACACACACAGACACACACACACACACACACACACACACACACACACACACACACACACACACAGACAAATCCTCCATCCATCAGCCGTGTCCAGCATCCCGCAGTCTGATGGATAAAAGCAGATATGCAGACCGTCGGCATCGTTTACTAAATCCCCGCAGCGTTCCCTCTTCTGCGGGGGGAGGAACCCGGAGCTGAGGAACCCGGAGCGGGTCTGAGGAAGCCGGTTCTGTGGAACCCGGGGCTGAGGAACCCGGAGCGGGGCTGAGGAGCCCAGGGCTGAGGAACCCGGAGCTGAGGAGCCCGGAGCGGGGCTGAGGAACCCGGAGCAGAGGAACGCTGAGGAACCCAGGGCTGAGGAACCCAGGGCTGAGGAACCCGGAGCTGAGGAACCCGGAGCTGAGGAACCCAGGGCTGAGGAACCCGGGGGTGAGGAACCCGGAGCTGAGGAACCCGGAGCTGAGGAACCCGGGGCTGAGGAACCCGGAGCAGAGGAACGCTGAGGAACACAGAGCGGGGCTGAGGAACCCAGGGCTGAGGAACCCGAAGCTGAGGAACCCGGGGCTGAGGAACCCGGAGCGGGGCTGAGGAAACCGGGTCTGAGGAAGCCGGATCTGAGGAACCCGGGGCTGAGGAACCCAGGGCTGAGGAACCCGGAGCTGAGGAACACTGAGCTGAGGAACGCTGAGGAACACAGAGCGGGGCTGAGGAACCCGGGGCTGAGGAACCCGGGGCTGAGGAAACTGGAGTTGAGGAACCCGGGGCTGAGAAACCCGGGGCTGAGAAACCCGGAGCTGAGAAACCCGGAGCTGAGGAACCCGGGGCTGAGGAACCCGGGGCTGAGGAAACCGGAGTTGAGGAACCCGGGGCTGAGAAAACCGGAGTTGAGGAACCCGGGGCTGAGAAACCCGGAGCTGAGGAACCCGGAGCTGAGGAACCCGGAGCTGAGGAACTCGGAGCTGAGGGACCCAGGGCTGAGGAACCCGGAGCTGAGGAACCTAGAGCTGAGGAACCCAGGGCTGAGGAACCCAGGGGTGAGAAACCTGGAGCTGAGGAACCCGGAGCTAAAGAACCCGGGGGCTGAGGAACCCGGAGCTGAGGGACCCGGGGCCCCCCTCCCCCCGCTCAAGGAGGATGTGTCCTCCACTGAGCCTCGGTTCTCACAAGGTTTCCTCCTTAATATAACAACACAACAGGGAGTTTTGTCTTGCCACTGTCGCCTCAGCTTGCTCTTTGGGGGTTTAAAGGTTTATAACTCTGTACAGCTGCTTTGTAAAAAACGCTCTCCGGTTTCCTCCCACAAATCAAAATTTCCTCCCTCCATCAAAGTGAATTGAATAGAGAGACCTGAATGGAGGATAAAGCAGAAGATAATGGATGGAACTTGAACTTGAAATATGTCATTCGGGCGCTGGGCAGATACACACAGGACAGGGGGCAATCTATCACTGGACACACACTCACTCACACACACACTCTATATGGGGCAATTTGGAGAATTCAATTCACCTTGATCCATGTTTTTGGACTGTGGGAGGAAACCGGAGGACCCGGAGGAAACCCATGTGGACACGGGGAGAACATGGAAACTCCACCCAGATTGGGAATCGAACCGGGAATCCCTAGTGCTAAGAGGAGAACATGCTAAACCACTAATCCACCGTGCCACCCAGGAAAAGAACTGGGAAAAAAAATAATTGACTTGAAGGAAAAAAGGCGGGAAATCAAACAGAACAGAAAGAACTGCCGTCTGAGTTCTGAGGTGACGCTGGTGTTGAGGTGACGCTGGTGTTGAGGTGACGCTGGTGTTGAGGTAACTCTGACGTTGAGGTAACGCTGACGTTGAGGTAACTCTGACGTTGAGGTAACGCTGACGTTGAGGTAACTCTGACGTTGAGGTAACGCTGACGTTGAGGTAACTCTGACGTTGAGGTAACGCTGACGTTGAGGTAACGCTGACGTTGAGGTAACTCTGACGTTGAGGTAACGGTGACGTTGAGGTAACGGTGACGTTGAGGTAACGCTGACGTTGAGGTAACTCTGACGTTGAGGTAACGGTGACGTGAGGGGTAACGCGTTGAGGTAAACGCTGACGTTGACGACGTTGAGGTAACTCTGACGTTGAGGTAACTCTGACGTTGAGGTAACGCTGACGTTGAGGTAACGCTGACGTTGAGGTAACTCTGACGTTGAGGTAACTCTGACGTTGAGGTAACGCTGACGTTGAGGTAACTCTGACGTTGAGGTAACGCTGACGTTGAGGTAACTCTGACGTTGAGGTAACGCTGACGTTGAGGTAACGCTGACGTTGAGGTAACGCTGACGTTGAGGTAACTCTGACGTTGAGGTAACGGTGACGTTGAGGTAACTCTGACGTTGAGGTAACTCTGACGTTGAGGTAACTCTGACGTTGAGGTAACGCTGACGTTGAGGTAACGCTGACGTTGAGGTAACTCTGACGTTGAGGTAACGCTGACGTTGAGGTAACGCTGACGTTGAGGTAACGCTGACGTTGAGGTAACTCTGACGTTGAGGTAACGCTGACGTTGAGGTAACGCTGACGTTGAGGTAACGCTGACGTTGAGGTAACTCTGACGTTGAGGTAACGCTGACGTTGCGGTAACGCTGACGTTGCGGTAACGCTGACGTTGCGGTAACTCTGACGTTGAGGTAACTCTGACGTTGAGGTAACGCTGACGTTGAGGTAGCTCTGACGTTGAGGTAGCTCTGACGCTTAGGTAACGTTGACGTTGCGGTAGCTCTGATGTTGCGTTAGCTCTGATGTTGAGGTAACGCTGATGTTGAGGTAACGCTGATGTTGAGGTAACGCTATGTTGAGGTAACGCTGATGTTGAGGTAACGCTGATGTTGAGGTAACGCTGATGTCTCTTTGGACAGAACATCGGTCCGGTCCCTCACCAGCTGCCGCAGATGCCCCGTCCTCCCTCCCACCGATCCAGAGTGACGAGGGAGACGAGCGCTCACCGCCGTTGGAGGAGGAACTCGGAGACGGCGTGGGTCCGATCGCAAAGGGTTCTGGCGTCCAGCTCACGCCCGAAGCCCCGATCATCACCAGCCCTCCACAAACTCAGAAACCCAACACCTACGACCTGGAGTGGCGAGCGGGGCGCGACTGGGGCAGCCCCATCAAAGCCTTCTTTGTTAAATACCGTAAGGTACGGAACGTCGGGAGGTTCTGAGCAGAGGGCCGTGTGTGTCGATGCGGGGGGGTGATGAGTGGATGTGTGTCTCTGTGCAGGTGGATGATGCGGACACCGCGGTGGGCAGCTGGCACACCGTCCGAGTTCCTGGCAGCGAGAAGAGCCTCCCGCTCTCGGACCTGGAGCCGTCCAGCCTGTACGAGGTTCTGATGGTGGCACGCAGCTCTGCTGGGGAGGGGCAGCCGGCCATGCTGACGTTCCGCACGGGGAAAGGTGAAGAACTGTCTCTCCACCCCTCTCTCTTTCTGCACCTGTCTCTCTCTCGCCCACTCTGTCTGTGTCTCTCTCTCTCACACACACTCTCTCTCTGTTGCTCTATCTGTATGTCTCTTGCTCTCTCTGTATGTCTCTCTCTCTCTCTTTGTTGCTCTCTCTTGTATGTCTCTCTCTGTCTCTCCGTCCTCTGGACGTAGCTCAGTCTGGTTGTTCCATTAAACCTTCTCTGTTCTTCTCAGAGCGAAGCTCCACCACCAACAAGAGCCCCCCCAAACCGGAGGTGGTCCCGCTGCCCGAGAAACCTCCTGAGGACAGGGATGTGAACCGGCACTATGGAGTGGTGATTCATGACCGAGGTAACGCTGGTTCGAGGTTCCGATGCGTGAATAACAGAACTCACACTGTACACTGTGTAAAGCCAGCAGTGTGGGGACCCTGTAGTTTGTAAAGTGGGAGGTTATGAGTTTAGGCTTTAAAGTCAAGTTCTTACCCTCAAATCCCATCATCACTGGACAGATTGTCCAACCTTCAGTGTCCTGAGCCCTGACCTCAAAGAAGAAAAGATGAGGCTGTCCTCACAAATACCTAACCTCCCTGAACCTCACTGACAGAGAGAGTCAGGTGGCTTAGTGGTTGGCATGTTCTCCTCTCAGTGCTGGGGATTCCCGGTTCGAATCCCCATCTGGGTGGAGTTCCCATGTTCTCTCCGTGTCCGCGTGGGTTAACTCCGGTTTCTCCGGTTTCCTCCCACAGTCCAAAAACATGGATTAAGGGCAAATGAATTCTCCAAATTGCCCCATATAGAATGTGTCTGTGTGAGAGAGTGTGTGTCCAGTGATAGATTGGTGTCCTGTCCTGGGTTTATCTGCCCAGCGCCCGAAACGTTCTCCCCTGGATGGGCATGGGGAAACCCCCCCCCCCCACCCCCCGCGATAAATTCTACCACTGGGTCCGTAAATGGAACTTCGTTTACATTTTATGTACCACATGTACCACCGTGTAAATGATGGTGGGGCTTCTGAGGGCTGATGGGTAAAAAAATCCCTGCACAAAATATAAAGACAAAAAAAATAAACAAAAGATAAAAGAAGCTACTTACCGACTGCGTTTAGACACTAGGGGGAGCCCTTGTCCGCCCTTGCCTCTTGAGGTGCCGAGCTAAGGGTAGTGTGGTCAACGGTTTGCTCAATGACCCAAGGAACCCACAGGCGGTACAAGGGATTGCATTTGTTGCCTCTTTAGTCTTCGTAGGCCCCGTTAAAACGGTGGGGGGTAAATTAGCATTTAAATAGCTACCCTGTCCATGTGACCCAGGAACATTTCAGCCTTTTGCGGAACCTGTACCATGACGAATTGCGCACATGAAGTAGGAAGGAAGGGGTTGGAGTTTGGGACTCTCACAGACCTGTAGTTCATAGTGCAAACAGCAGGGGGCTACACTGTTGTGGTAGCTATACAGTGCACATTGTCTGAATGACTAACCCTCTCATCTCATTGGCTCTCTTCTCTCTTTTTCTCTTTCTTATACTTCCCATCTTTCTCTCTGTGACCAAGACGCTGATCAGTAAGTATTTGCGTCCCTCTGCCGTTAACTCGCTCGTCGTTTCCCGCGTCGGCGCGATAGCTTCAACCTCGCCGTCCGTAGTCTGTTTGTAGCACCGTCCTCAGTGTCTGAGACCTAACCTCCGTCACTCTCTCAGTTCCCGAGGCGCCGGATCGACCCACAGTCTCCAAGGTGTCTGAAACGTCCGTCACCGTCCAGTGGATCCCGCGGGCGAACGGCGGTTCTCCGCTTACAGCTTTCCGCCTGGAGTACAGGAAGCAGGGACGTAGCGGGGACTGGATCGTTGCTGCGGATAGCATCTCGCCTCTGAAACTGTCCGTCGAAGTCCAAAACCTGGAACCAGGTAGGACCATCACCCTTACCCATCAGGGGGGCCACATCATGACCCCCACTGTTAAGAGTCCATCCATCCATCCATTATCTTCCACTTTATCCTCTACTAGGGTCGCGGGGGATTCCCCATGCCCATCCAGGGGAGAACGTTCTCACTCACTCACTCATACACTCTATATGGGGCAAGTTGGAGAATTCAATTGACCTTGATCCATGTTTTTTGGACTGTGGGAGGAAACCGGAGAACCCGCGCGGACACGGGGAGAACATGGAAACTCCACTCAGATTGGGATTCAAACCTGGATTCCCAGTGCTGAGAGGAGAACATGCTCTACATAACATCCATCCATCCATTATCCTCCACTTTATCCTCTACAAGGGTCGCGGGGGGGGGGGGGGGTTCTCCATGCCCATTCAGAGGAGAACGTTTCGGGCGCTGGGCAGATACACCCAGGACAGGGGGTGGCAATCCATCACTGGGCACACACTCACTCACACACACTCTATATGGGGCAATTTGGAGAATTCACTTCACCTTGATGCATGTTTTTGGACTGTGGGAGGAAACCGGAGAACCCGGAGGAAACCCACGCGGACACAGGGAGTACATGACAACTCCACCCAGATTGGGATTCGAACATCACTAATGCTGAGAGGAGAACATGCTAAACCACCAAGCCACCGTGTCGCCCTGTTAAGAGTCGCTTTGAAGCAAAACCGTTTTCGAGATGATGATGTCATTTTGCTGGGCGTGGTCGGTGTAGCGGTGTAGCGGTGGTGATGTCATTTGCTGATCTGTTACCTCACACAGGCTCCACCTACCGATTCCGCGTCATCGCCATGAACAACTACGGCGAGAGTCCCCACAGCGCCACCTCCAAGCCGTATCAGATCGCCATGAGCGACCAGGCCACGTCCAACCGCCCGGTGACCGGTCCTCACATCTCATCGACGGACGCCGTCAGCGACACGCAGATCATGGTGCGATGGACGGTGAGTACGCCGCTGTTCGGACAGTCGGAGTCTGAGGTAGCGTGGGAGGGGAACGTGGGGGGGGGGGACCAACTAAAGTCTTATCGGGAACGTAAATAAAGAAGAATAAATAGATTTATAATTAAAATAATATGCTTTAAAATGAATGTGTCCTGTCCTCAGTACACGCCCTCCAGTAACAACAACACCCCTATCCAGGGCTTCTACATCTACTACAGACCCACAGACAGCGACAACGACGGGGACTACAAGAAAGACGTGGTTAAAGGTAAAGTCACCTAGAAATCAAACAGAGACTTTAAACAGTTAGCACAACTCAGTCAGTACTAAAAACAAGTCAGTAAGTTTAGTAAGACTAGTGAGTATAACCAGAAACTTTAAACAGTGGGTTAACCAGTGACTTCCAACACTCGGTTTAACCAGAGTGAGTTAAACCAGTGACTCCCTACAGTTTACTTAACCAGTAACTTAAACCAGTGACTCCCTACAGTTTACTTAACCAGTAACTTAAACCAGTGACCCCAAACAGTTTACTTAACCAGTAACTTAGACCAGTGACCCCAAACAGTGTACTTAACCAGTAACTTAAACGAGTGACCCCAAACAGTGTACTTAACCAGTAACTTAAACCAGTGACCCCAAACAGTTTACTTAACCAGTAACTTAGACCAGTGACCCCAAACAGTGTACTTAACCAGTAACTTAAACCAGTGGCCCCAAACAGTTTACTTAACCAGTGAGTTAAACCAGTGACCCCAAACAGTTTACTTAACCAGTGAGTTAAACCAGTGACCCCAGTTTACTTAATCAGTAACTTAAACCAGTGAGTTAAACCAATGACTACAAACAGTTTACATAACTATTAACGTAAACCAGTGAGTTTAACCAGTGACCCCAAACAGTTTACTTAATCAGTAACTTAAACCAGTGAGTTAAACCAATGGGTTAAACCAGTGACTCCCAACAGTTTACTTAACCAGTAATGTAAACCAGTGAGTTTAACCAGTGACTTAAACCATTGACCCCAAACAGTTTACTTAAACCAGTGACCCCAAATAGTTAACTTAACCAGTAACTTAAACCAGTGAGTTAAATCAGTGACCCCAGTTTACTTAACTAGTGAGTTAAACCAGTGACCCCAAACAGTGAGTTACACCAGTCGGTTTAACTAGTCAGTTCATCGAGGGTGAGTGTCGGGTGAGGCGTTACTGATGGATCAGAACGAACGGCGGGTTCTAATGTTCTGAACTCAGAGCGGTTGTAGACCGGGTTCTAGACTCCACAGCCTCAGTCGTCCTGCTGGGTGTAAACCAACCCGATGAGAGTGATGTCATCAAAAACAAACGCATCCTCGCAGCCCCGGCGGCGGCGGCGGCGCACGCGAGCAGCTGTTTACACCTGAAAGCCAGCGCCCGGCCCGGTCTGCGGTTCTGGATCAGCGCATGTGCTCGCATTACTGGAACCCAGAGCAGAACAAACATCACGCCGCCTTATAAGGAGCTCGTCTGGAACGCGGCGCACGGCTGAAACCCGAGAGCCCTCCGGAAGGACCGGCACGAGCGCCGGGCGCGGCGGCGGCGGCGGCGATGACATCACACTGACAACCGGGCCTTTTGTTCCACAGGCATGGAGCCCTGGCACATGATTGGTCAGCTTCAGCCAGAGACCTCCTACGACATCAAGATGCAGTGTTTTAATGACGCGGGGAAGAGCGACTACAGCAACGTGATGATCTGCGAGACCCGAGGTGAGGGGGGCGAAGGGGGGGGGGGGGGGGGCGAAGGGGGCGGGGCTTGTCGGAATGCTGTAGCTTAAGTGAGTACAGGCTATAAATGTCAGCGTAATTACAGAGCCGAGCGGCGAGATGGTTTTATTACCGTCAGGCACAAGAGCGCACATTGTGCTGCATCACCTCTCTGTTATGCACTAATGACTGCTTTTAGGGAAAAGCGCTGGAAGAGGGACCTTAAAGATACGCAAGGGCCAAAAATATGTGGACACCCCTCCCTCCCTCCCTCCCTCCCTCACGGTGCGTGGCTTGTGTTCACGGCATTCGTTATCAACGTCCCTGTAGTTCCTCTTCCTTCTGTAGACTGCGAACATCACAAGCATTCCAACTCCACCAAAACACAACTCCACCCCAGGGCAAGGGGTTAAGGGCCTCGCTCAAGGGCCCCAATTGCCCCAACAGGCATTTCGGGTGGGTGTGGGCTTTGAAGCATCCGCCCAAATTCCTTTTTGTGGTTCCCCAACACCAAAAACTCAAAGCTGTGTTCATTTAACCTTTAATGAAATGAAAAACTTAAGGCTCAACTCTAAAGCCCCGGCGGGGGGGCGGGGGGGGGGGGGGGGGGCATCCGTGTTCGGATGGAGGTTCGGTCTGAATTCTATGCTCCACCACACGAGCTGCATCTGAATTTACACAGCGATTTCAATCTCAAAGTTTAATCAGCGAGATCAAACAATTAGTTTAATGAGAACAATTTAAACATTTAAACAAAATCGACTGATTCGTTTAAACAACATTAAACTATTCGTTTAAACATCGAACTATTAGTTCAAACGAGATCAAACGACTAGTTTCAAACGAGTTCAAACGACTAGTTTAAACGAGATCAAAGGATTAGTTTAAACATCAAACAATTAGTTTAAACATCAAACAATTAGTTTAAACATCAAACAATTAGTTCAAACATCGAACGACTAGTTTAAACGAGATCAAACGATTAGTTTAAACATCAAACAATTAGTTTAAAAGAGATCAAACAATTAGTTTAATGAAAACAATTAATTTAAACAATATCGAATGATTAGTTTAAACAATTAGTTCAAACGATTAGTTTAAACATCAAACAATTAGTTTAAATGGAATGTTAACCATTTAAAATAACATATCGTGTATGTGTGTGTGTGTGTGTGTGTGTGTGTGTAGCCCGTCAAGCCCCAGGTGTTCCCAGTCAGAGACCCATCACTCCCCCCGGGGGACACGCCCCCAGTGCTCCGGGTTCGGGGGGTGGGGTTCTGTACCTGATTGTGGGCTGTGTTCTGGGCTTCATGGTTCTGGTTCTGCTCATCTTCATCATCATCTGTCTGTTACGAAACCGGCAGCAGCACAGTCTGCAGAGTGAGTACATGCTCCTCCACCCTGCTCCACCTTCCCTCCACCCTCCCTCCACCCTCCTCCACCCTCCTCCACCTCCCTCCACCTCCCTCCACCCTGCTCCACCCTCCTCCACCCTCCCTCCACCCTCCTCCACCTCCCTCCACCCTGCTCCACCCTCCTCCACCCTGCTCCACCCTCCTCCACCTCCCTCCACCCTCCTCCACCCTGCTCCACCTGCCCTCCACCTTCCTCCACCTTCCCTTCACCCTCCTCCAACTCCCTTTACCCTTCTCTTCACCTACCTCCACCCTCTTTCTCCTCCCTCCACCCTCCTCCATCCTCACTTAACCCTGCTCCACCTTCCTCCACCTCCCTCCACCCTCCTCCACCCTCCTCCACCCTCCCTCCACCTTCCCTTCACCCTCCTCCACCTCCCTTTACCCTTCCCTTCACCTTCCTCTACCCTCACTTAACCCTGCCCCACCCACCCTCCACCCTCCTCCATCCTGCCCCCACCACCCTCCACACTCCTCCACCCCCTCCACCTCCCTCCACCCTCCGCCACCTTTTTTCACATCTCTCCACCTCCCTTCACCTTTCTCCTTTGATCTTCCGCCCTCTACGTTCCTCCCGCCACCTCGCGTCACCTTCCTCCACCCTTCCTCCACCCTCCGTCTGTGTCAGGGGCTGATTATGGTGTTAACTCTCTGTAGAACACCCCCACGCGGGGTACCTGTACCAGCCCGCCGACATGCACGGCTACATGATGGACTACACGGCGCTGCCGGCAGCCGGGCAGCGGAACGGCAGCGGGCACGCCGGCATGCTGCCCCACAGCTGCCACCACCATCACAAGCACGCCAACGGCCTCGCGCTGCTCAACGGCTCGGCCACCTACACCCCCGGACAAACCCGCGCACACGAGCCTCCGACCGCGCGAGACGGCGTGGACAAGGAGTTCACTCACACACACCACATGCACAAGGTGAGAGAACCTGCCAAACCCCCAGCAACATGGTGCGCATGCCATGTTTGAAAACGTTAGTGTGTGTGTGTGTGAGTGTGTGAGAGTGTGAGAGTGTTTCTATTTGTATGTTTGCATGTTCCTGTATAGGTGCAAATGTGTGTGTGTGTGTGTGTGTGTGTGTGTGTGTGTGTGTGTGTGTGTGTGAGTGAGAGTGTGCATGCTTATGTGTGTGAGTGTGTTTCTATTTGTATGTTTGCATGTTCCTGTATAGGTGCAAATGCGTGTGTGTGTTTATGTATGTATGTATGTGTGTGTGTGTGTGTATGTGTATATATATGTGTGTATGTATGTATGTATGTATGTATGTGTATGTATGTGTGTGTGTGTGTGTGTGTGCGTGTGTGTGTGTGTGAGAGAGTGTGCATGCTTATGTGTGTGAGTGTGTTTCTATTTGTATGTTTGCATGTTCCTGTATAGGTGTGTATGTGGGTGTATGTGTGTATGTATGTGTGTGTGTATGTGGGTGTGTGTGTATGTGTGTATGTGTGTGTGGGTATGCATACATTTGTATATGTGTGTGTGTGCGTGTGTGTGCTTTGTTTACATGCATTATTGTGGGTGTGCATGCAAGAGTGTGTGTGTTGGTGTGAATGTATATGCGTGTGGGTGCGTGTGTGATTGTGTGTGTACTTGTGTTTACGTGCATGAATGTAAGTGTGCATGCATTGTGTGTGTGTGTGTTTGTTTTTTTGTAAGTGTCAATGCATGTGTGTGTTTTTGTTTAAGTGTGTGTGTGTGTGTTGGTGTGCATATATATGTGTGTGTGTGCATATGTGTGCATACAAGAATGTGTGTGTGTGTTGGTGTGCATATACAGTGGGTTGCAAAAGTATTCATACCCCTTGAACTTTTCCATATTTTGTCACATTACAACCACAAACATAAATATATTTCACTGGAATTTAATGTGAAAGACCAACACAAAGTGGTATACAATTGTGAAGTGGAAGGAAAATTATACATGAATCAACATTTTTTTTACAAATAAAAAACTGAAAAGTGCGACGTGCAAAAGTATTCAGCCCCCCTGAGTCAATACTTTGTGGAGCCACCTTTTGCTGCAATTACAGCTGCAAGTCTTTTAGGGTATGTCTCCACCAGCTTTGCACATCTAGTGACTGAAATTCTTGCCCATTCCTCCTTGCAAAACAGCTCAAGCTCAGTCAGATTGGATGGAGAGCGTTTGTGAACAGCAGTTTTGAGATCTTGCCACAAATTTTCAATTGGGTTTAGGTCTGGACTTTGACTGGGCCATTCTAACACATGAATATTCTTTTTTTTAAACCACTCCATTGTAGCTCTGGCTTTATGTTTAGGGTCGTTGTCCTGCTGGAAGGTGAACCTCCGCCCCAGTCTCAAATCTTTTGCTGACTCCAACAGGTTTTCTTCCAAGATTGCCCTGTATTTGGCTCCATCCATCTTCCCATCAACTTTGACCAACCTCCCGGTCCCTGCTGAAGAGAAGCACCCCCAGAACATGATGCTGCCACCACCATATTTGACAGTGGGGATGGTGTTTTCAGAGTGATGTGCAGTGTTATTTCTCCGCCACACATAGCGTTTTGCATTGTGGCCAAAAAAGTTCAATTTTGGTCTCGTCTGACCAAAGCACCTTCTTCCACATGTTTGCTGTGTCCTCAACATGGCTTCTGGCAAACTGCAAACGGGACTTCTTATGGTTTTCTTTTAACAATGGCTTTCTCCTTGCCACTCTTCCATAAAGACCACATTTGTGTAGTGCACGACTAATTGTTGTCCTGTGGACAGTTTCCCCCACCTGAGCTGTGGCTCTCTGCATTTCATCCAGAGTCACCATGGGCCTCTTGGCTGCCTCTCTGATCAGTGATCTCCTTGTTCGGCCTGTAAGTTTAGGTGGACGGCCTTGTCTTGGCAGGTTTACTGTGGTGCCATACTCTTTCCATTTCCAGATGATGGATTGAACAGTGCTCCGTGAGATGTTCAAAGCTTTGGAAATCTTTTTATAACCTAAGCCTGCTTTAAACTTCTCCAAAACCATATTCCTAACCTGTCTGGTGTGTTCTTTGGACTTCATGATGCTGTTTGCTCCCCAATATTCTCTTAACCATCTGAGGCCGTCACGGAGCAGCTGTATTTGTACTGAGATTAGATTACACACAGGTGGACCCTTTTGAGTCATTAGCACTCATCAGGCAACTTCTGAATGCAATTGGTTGCACTCAGGGAAAAGGGGGCTGAATACTTTTGCACGACGCACTTTTCAGTTTTTTATTTGTAAAAAAAATGTTGATTCATGTATAATTTTCCTTCCACTTCACAATTGTATACCACTTTGTGTTGGTCTTTCACATTAAATTCCAGTGAAATATATTTATGTTTGTGGTTGTAATGTGACAAAATATGGAAAAGTTCAAGGGGTATGAATACTTTTGCAACCCACTGTATATGAATGTGTGTGTGTATTTATTTGTATGTGTGCATGTGTGTGCATACAAGAATCTGTGTGTGTGTGTGTGTGTGTGTCGGACTTGATCGATGACCTCATGACCTCGTATCAAAGTCCAGCAGATTAAACCCATGTGACTTTGCTTTTGAAATGGTGGGCGCCCCTGTGCGCAGTTGGAGAAGCTGACTCTGTTTCCTGTGGCAGGTGGAGAACATGTTCACCTCCGTCAGCAAGGACTTCTCCACCTGCTCCACCTGCCAGAACTTCTGCAACAACAACAGGTGAGACACACGCTTCTCATCAGGAACCCGCCGTCTGGGTCTCACTGCGCTCCCGACACACACACACACACACACACACACACATACACACACATACACACACACACACACAGCCGTGCGGTGTGTTTATCTGTTCTTACTGTCGAGCTCTCACAGTTTATCCGGCGTGCAACCATGCAGCCCGCCTAATGAGAGCGATGTTTACATCCCGAGTTCCCAGAGCTCCGTGGGGCAGTGTGTGTGTGTGTGTGTGTGTGTGTGTGTGTGTGGGGGTGGGGGGGGGGTGAGAATGAAAACAAGGAGGTTGAAGTCATTCAGAGTTTCTCATCTGAGCTTCAGTCGGATTTCCTTTTAGTGTTGTGCGAAAAATTTGAGCTTATAATTGGTATGTTTAGCGGTGTGTGTGTGTGTGTGTGCAAGTGTATGCATGAGGATACACAATGATATGTGTGTGTGTGTGCAGGTGCATGAGTGTGAGTGTGTATGTGTATGTAATAAGGTTTGTGTGTAAGTACATTCATGAAGATGCACGTGTGTGTGTGTGTGCAAGTGCAAATGTATGCATGATGATACACATGGATATGTGTGTGTGTGTGTGTGTGTGTGTGTGTGTGTGTGTGTGTGTGTGTGTGTGTGCAGGTGAGTGTGAGTGTGTAAGTAAATTCATGAGGATTGCATGTGTGTGTGTGAGTGAGTGTGTGTGTGCAAGTGTACTGTATGCATGATGATACACATGGATGTGTGTGTGTGTGTGTGTGCAGGTGCATGAGTGTGAGTGTGTAAGTAAATTCATGAGGATTGCATGTGTGTGTGTGTGTGTGAGTGTGTGTGTGAGTGTGTGTGTGCAAGTGTACTGTATGCATGATGATACACATGGATATGTGTGTGTGTGTGTGTGTGTGTGTGTGTGTGTGTACAGTTGCATGAGTGTGAGTGTGTAAGTAAATTCATGAAGATGCACGTGTGTGTGTGTGTGTGTGTGTGTGTGTGTGTGTGTGTGTTTCAAGAGCATGTATTGAGGTGTGTATGGGTATGTGTGCAAGTAAATACAAGTGTGTGTGTGTGTGTGTGTGTGTGTGTGTGTGCAAGTAAATGCATGACAATGCACATGCGTATATGTGTGTATCCAGGTGTGTGTGTGTGTGTGTGTGTGTGTATCCAGGTGCGTATCCATATGTGTGTGTGTCTGTGTGTTATGTGCATCTGCGTGTGTGCATGCGTGCCTCTATGACGTGCACTCCGTTGAACATCCCATAATAACCCGTCTTTTACGAGCAGGTGCTACATGAAAGCTAACGGCGCGTTCCCGGGGGGCGCCTTGCCGCTGATGCGCCACCTGCTGCCCTGCCAGCTGGACAGCATCGAGATGCTGCCCCTGAACCAAGGCTCCCCTCGCTGCCCCGGAGAGCGGGCGAGCCGGCAGCAGGGGGCGGCGGCGGGCGCGGGACCGCGGGACGACTCGGCCTCGGCGTCTTCGTGCGGATCCCCGAGTATCGCGAAAAGGCGGAGCCAAACCCCCACCCGGAGCGAGGTGAGTCCCGGATCCGTCAGCCAATCCACGACCCGCTGCACTCTGACCTCACCATCGGCCTCATTGTGTGTGTGTGTGTGTGTGTGTGTGTGTGTGTGTGTGTGTGTGTGTGTGTCACAGGGAAGGTGCAGCGTATCAGCTCGGACTCGTTGTTGTGTTTGGAGAGGCTGGACCTGTCTGATGTGGACTGTAAGGACAAGGTCTGGATCTCCACATCCAGTTTAAACGGAGACATCATCCACCGTACAGCACAGGACACCTGAACACACACACTCACACACACACACACACACACACACACACACACACACACACAATCACTCACACACACTCACACACTCACACGTCAGCTGGATGTGGTTCAGAGTGATGGGACGGACGTTTTAATACAGACGGAGGACGTTTGGAGGACAGGTGGAGGACGTTTGGAGGACAGGTGGAGGACGGGGTTGCACCTGCGGGACTGTTGTATAAAGAACAAAGCGGAACTCTGTAGATGAACTTATTTATTTTTTTTATTAGTAAAGTCGTATTTCTCATGAGCGTTTCGTTCGTTTCCTATTTTTTTTTTATTATTATTATTATTTTTTTTTTTAATTATTTATTAATTATTATTATTATTATTATTTTTTATTATTTATTAATTATTATTTATTTTTATTTTTTTCATTATTTATTAATTATTATTATTATTATTATTATTTTCATTTATTAATTATTATTATTTTTTTTTTTTATTTTTTTTTTATTAATTATTATTATTATTTATTATTATTATTATTATTATTATTATTATTATTATTTTATTATTTATTATTATTTTAATTTTTTTATTGCAACATTCCGCGTTCTGCGTTCCGCGTTCCGCCTTCAGCCGGCTCATGACGTAACAGCGAGTCGGGGTTCCTCTGCATCTCCTCCGTGGACGCCGTCTGGTTCGTCTCGTGCATTTCCGAGTTTGCATCTCCTCCCCGTGTCCGCGTGGGTTTCCTCCGGGTTCTCCGGTTTCCTCCCACAGTCCAAAAACATGGAATCCCCAGCGCTGAGAGGAGAACATGCTAAACCACGAAGCCACCATGCCGCCCTCACGAAGAACAATAACCAGAAATGAATTTTAAGATTAATTGTGAATTAATTTGATTAGATTCATGTTGGGCGGCACAGGGGCTTTTAGTGGTTTAGCATGTTCTCCTCTCAGCGCTGGGGATTCCCGGTTCGAATCCCAATCTGGGTGGAGTTTCCATGTTCTCCCCGTGTCCGTGTGGGTTTCCTCCGGGTTCTCCGGTTTCCTCCCACAGTCCATGGACATGGATCAAGGTCAATTGAATTCTCCAAATTGCCCCATATAGAGTGTGTCTGTGTAAGTAAGTGTGTGTCCAGTGATAGATTGCCCTGTCCTTGGTGTATCTGCCCAGCGCCAGAGACGTTCTCCCCTGGATGGGCATGTAGAACTACAAAGTCCAGCTTTACAGTACGTGGAATGGAGAACTTGGAGCGGAAAGGGGGCGTGGCCAAACACTTTAAACTGGCGTGGTTGCTGAGGGGTTGGGAGGGTGGAAGCTCAAGGATCCATCAATTATCTTCCACTTTATCCTCTAGGGTCGCAGGGGGGGGGTTCCCATGTCCATCCAGGGGAGAACGTTTCGGGCGCTGGGCAGATACACCCAGGACAGGGGGCAATCTATCACTGGACACACACACTTGCTCACACAGACACACTCTATATGGGGCAATTTGGAGAACTCAATTGACCTTGATCCATGTCCATGGACTGTGGGAGGAAACCGGAGAACCCAGAGGAAACCCATGGGGACACGGGGAGGACATGGAAACTCCACCCAGATTGGGATTCGAATCAGGAATCCCTAGCGCTGAGAGGAGAACATGATAAACCACTAACCCACCGTGCCACCCTCCCTCTATATGACAATTGGATGAATTATCATGAGACAGGGGGGCAATCTATCACTTACTCACATACACACTCTAGATGGGGCAATTTGGAGAATTCAATTGACTTGATCCATGTTTTTGGACTGTGGGAAGAAACCGGAGAACCTGGAGGAAACCCACGCGGACACGGGGAGAACCTGGAAACTCCACCCAGATTGGGATTTGAACCGGGAATCCCTAGTGCTGAGAGGAGAACATGCTAAACCACTAAGCCACCAGTTATTAACATCCATCCATGCATCCAATATGTTCCGCTTTATCCTCTACTAGGGTGGTGGTGGTGGCAGGGGTTCCCCATGCCCATCAAGGGGAGAACATTTTGGGCACTGGGCAGATACACCCAGGACAGGGGGGCAACCCATCACTGGACACTCACTCACACACACACACTCTATATGGGGCAATTTGGAGAATTCAATTCACCTTGATCCATGTTTTTTGGACTGTGAGAGGAAACCGGAGAACCCGGAGGAAACCCACGCGGACACGGGGAGGACATGGAAACTCCACCCAGATTGGGATTCGAACCGGGAATCCCCAGCGCTGAGAGGAGAACATGCTAAACCACTAAGCGACCCAGCACTGAGTCCTGATCCGCCTCTCATGTGAGTCAGGGTTCTGTGCGCTGGCTGAAATTCCTGAAGCTTATTTAGGGATCTGAATTTGGGTTCTGTAATTACCCCGGCCGTCCTCCTCAGAACCGGTTCAATCCGGAACGTCTGCGAAGCCAAGCCTGCGCTATAAACGGCGCTCACTACGATCTGGCTCAGCCACGCGCGCCTCCTCCGTCCTCCACCCAGAATAGCGGTGGTGCGGACGGGCGCCAGGGCGTGCGGAGCGACCCGAGGTTTAAGGGCGGGGGGGGGGGGGGGGGGTGGCCGGTGCCGAGCCCGTCTGGCCCGGCGGAACGGCCCGGGTTCTGCGGGCCGGCGGCGGCGGCGCAAACGCACTCATTACGCCGGGTCTGTGTAATTATGTCAGAGATGCCGTTCTGGGGTTGTTTTCCGAATTCGGGGAATCGTTCTATTCCTGCCCCGCCACCGGAGCGGCGCCGGAGCTCGGGTTGGTTCTACAGGCCGGCGCGTTGGAACACACTCGGATCACGGTTCCGCATTCGGTTCAGCTCGGGGCCCCACGGGGTCTTACTCAAGGGCCCACGCTGGTAACGTTGGTGTAGTTGGGATTTACACCTTTAATCCTTGAGCCCAGCGATAGATTGGCGTCATGTCCTGGGTGTAGTATATATATATATATAAGGGGCGGCATGGTGGCTTAGTGGTTTAGCATGTTCTCCTCTCAGCACTAGGGATTCCCGGTTTGAATCGCAATCTGGGTG
Organism: Corydoras sp. C115; assembly: GCA_019802505.1. Classification (NCBI taxonomy): domain Eukaryota; kingdom Metazoa; phylum Chordata; class Actinopteri; order Siluriformes; family Callichthyidae; genus Corydoras; species Corydoras sp. C115. The sequence continues at coordinate 72,960 of JAFMOC010000820.1, read as the reverse complement.
GAGTTTCCATGTTCTCCCCGTGTCCATGTGGGTTTCCTCCGGGTTCTCCGGTTTCCTCCCACAGTCCAAAAACATGGATCAAGGTCAATTGAGTTCTCCAAATTGCCCCATATAGAGTGTTTGTTTGGGTGAGTGATAGATTGCCCCCCTGTCCTGGGTGTATCTGCCCAGCGCCCAAAATGTTCTCCCCTGAATGGACATGGGAACCCCCCCCCCCCCCGCAACCCTAATAGAGGATAAAGTGGAACCTATTGGATGGATGTTAATAACTGGTGGCACGGTGGCTTAGTGGTTTAGCATGTTCTCCTCTCAGCGCTAGGAATTCCCGGTTCGAATCCCAATCTGGGTGGAGTTTACATGTTCTCCCCGTGTGCGCGTGGGTTTCCTCCGGGTTCTCCGGTTTCCTCCCACAGTCCAAAAACATGGAATCCCCAGCGCTGAGAGGAGAACATGCTAAACCACAAAGCCACCGTGCTGCCCTCATGAAGAACCAATAGAACAAGCAATTCATTTGAAGGTTAATTGTAAATGAATTTTATTAGATTGATGTTTATTGAAACACAGATAATGCAGCTACAAAGTGACACGCCCCCTTCCTGCACCACGTTCTCAGTTCCACGTACCGCAGAGCTGGACTTTGTAGTTCTGCTGTTACATTCTGTAGTCCATCTGCTCGGGTTCTACAGTACATACTGTACTCTGTTCTCTAATCATCAGAACCCTGATAGTACCACCACAGAGCAGGTATGATTGGGTCCTATCCCAGCAGTGTCACTGAGGTGGAGAAATGAACCTCCAGCAGCACTGCTGCACTAACCCCCCCCCCCCCCCCCACCTCATCAGTGTCACTGCAGAACTGACCACAAACAATCCACCACCCAAATGATACCTGTGCTGTGATGCTCCTGACCAATAGAGAACCAACAGGGAACCAATAGAGAACAGAGAACCAACAGAGGACCAATAGAGAACAGAGAACCAACAGGGAACCAACAGAGAACCAATAGAGAACAGAACCAACAGGGAACCAACAGAGAACCAATAGAGAACAGAGAACCAACAGGGAACCAATAGAGAACAGAGAACCAACAGCGGACCAACAGAGAACCAATAGAGAACAGAGAACCAACAGGGAACCAATAGAGAACAGGGAACCAACAGAGAACCAATAGAGAACAGAGAACCAACAGGGAACCAACAGAGAACAGAGAACCAACAGGGAACCAACAGAGAACAGAGAACCAACAGAGAACAGGTAACCAACAGAGAACCAATAGAGAACAGAGAACCAACAGGGAACCAATAGAGAACAGAGAACCAATAGAGAACAGAGAACCAATAGAAAACAGAGAACCAACAGAGAACAAACAGAGAACCAATAGAGAACAGAGTACCAACAGAGAACCAATAGAGAACAGAGTACCAACAGAGAACCAATAGAGAACAGAGAACCAACAGGACTAACAACAATAAAGAACACAGATGGACTACAGTCTGTAATTATCAAACTAGGAGGAGGAGATAGAGGGTGGAGCAAGAAGGGGGCGTGTCCAAACCTGCTAGTGTGAGATCAGGTAGCTAGTGCGAGAACCCAGAACCGAGTACGTACTGACACATGGAACCTTCAGTCAGATGGGCTACAACAGGAACCATTCATACGTCATGTGAACTCGAAGTCGGAAAATGAGTCTCATGACTTTTAAAGGGAGGGCGGCACGGTGGCTTAGTGGTTTAGCATGTTCTCCTCTCAGCACTAGGGATTCCCAGTTCGTTTCCCAATCTGGGTGGAGTGTTCATGTTCTCCCACAGTCCAAAAACATGGATCAAGGTGAAGTGAATTCTCCAAATTGCCCCATATAGAGTGTGTGTGTGTGTGTGTGTGTGTGTGAGTGTGTGCCCAGCGATAGATTGCCCCCCTGTCCTGGGTGTATCTGCCCAGCGCCCCAAATGTTCTCCCCTGGATGAGCATGGGGAACCCCCCTCCCCCCCCACGCAACCCTAATAGAGGATAAAGTGGAAGATAAAGGATGGATGGATGTATTATAAGGCGGCACGGTGGCTTAGTGGTTTAGCATGTTCTCCTCTCAGCGCTTCCCGGTTTGAATCCCAATCTGGGTGAAGTTTGCATGTTCTCCCCGTGTCCGCGTGGGTTTCCTCCAGGTTCTCCAGTTTCTGTCCACAGTCCAAAAACATGGATCAAGGTCATTTGAATTCTCCAAATTGCCCCATATAGAGTGTGTCTGTGAGTGTGTGCCCAGAGATAGATTGCCCCCCTGTATTGGGGGTACTGGGTGTATCTGCCCAGTGCCCGAAATACGTTCTCCTCTGGATGGGCATGGGGAACCCCCCCCCCCCCTTAACCCTAATAGAGGATAAAGCGGAAGATAATGGATGGATGGTACTTTTAAAGGTCCGAATCCAACACGCTGGAGCGAAGGTTCCACCCCGGCGTGCCTCGAACCCGCCTCCACACAGAGCTGACCCGGGGGCAGTATTCAAACAGCAAGTTTCTTTAAAGGCCTTGTTCTCCGCCTCTCCTCTCCATCCGTCTCTCAACCCTCATTCTCTGCTCGTCCCGCCCCCATCCTTAGGTTCTCATTAAACACATTACGGGAACAAGTGCACCCATTGTGCACCCCCACCCCCCCACCCTCCGCTCTTTGACAGAACCTGTTAGCACACTTCCCCTCCGTTCTTTCTTTCCTCGCTGCACCCTGCGCACCCCCACCGTCTCTGAATCCAACCCATTTTTTTGGTCTTCTCTGGACTCCATGCCGTCTGCACCACATCATCCATCCATTATCTTCTGCTTTATCCTCTACTAGGGTCACGGGGGGGGTTCCCCATGCCCATCCAGGGGAGAACGTTTCGGGCGCTGGGCAGATACACCCAGGACAGGGGGACAATCTATCACTGGACACACACTCACTCACACACACACTCTATATGGGGCAATCTGGAGAATTCAATTGACCTTGATCCATGTTTTTGGACTGTGGGAGAAAACCGGAGAACCCAGAGGAAACCCACGCGGACACGGGGAGAACATGGAAACTCCATCCAGATTGGGGTTCGAATCGGGAATCCCTAGTGCTGAGAGGAGAACATGCTAAACCACTAAGCCACCGTTCCTCCTGGTTTAGATCTATCCATCCATCATCTTCCGCTTTATCCTCTACAAGGGTCGCGGGGTGGGGGGAGGGGGGGTTCCCCATGCCCATCCAGGGGAGAACGTTTCGGGCGCTGGGCAGATACACCCAGGACAGGGGGGCAATCTATGGCTGCACACACTTATACACTCTATATGGGGCAATTTGGAGAACCCAATTGACCTTGATCCATGTTTTTGGACTGTGGGAGGAAACCGGAGAACCCAGAGGAAACCCACGCGGACACGGGGAGAACATGGAAACTCCACCCAGATTGGGGTTCGAATCGGGAATCCCTAGTGCTGAGAGGAGAACATGCCTCCTGGTTTAGATCCATCCATCATCTTCCGCTTTATCCTCAACGAGGGTCGCAGGGGGGGGTTCCCCATGCCCATCCAGGGGAGAACGTTTCGGGCGCTGGGCAGATACACCCAGGACAGGGGGGCAATCTATGGCTGCACACACTTACTCACACACTCTATATGGGGCAATTTGGAGAACCCAATTGACCTTGATCCATGTTTTTGGACTGTGGGAGGAAACCGGAGAACCCGGAGGAAACCCACGCAGACACGGGGAGGACATGGAGACTCCACCCAGATTGGGGTTCGAATCGGGAATCCCTAGCGCTGAGAGGAGAACATGCTAAAGCACTAAGCCACCGTGCCGCCCTCATGAAGAACCAATAGAACAAGCAATTAATTTGAAGGTTAATTGTAAATGAATTTTATTAGATTGATGTTTATTGAAACACAGATAATGCAGCTACAAAGTGACACGCCCCCTTCCTGCACCACGTTCTCAGTTCCACGTACCGCAGAGCTGGACTTTGTAGTTCTGCTGTTACATTCTGTAGTCCATGTGCTCGGGTTCTACAGTACATACTGTACTCTGTTCTCTAATCATCAGAACCGTGATAGTACCACCACAGAGCTAGTATTGTTGGGTCCTATCCCAGCAGTGTCACTGAGGTGGAGAAATGAGACTACAGCACTAACCCCCCCCCTAACCCCCCCCCCCCCCACCACATCAGTGTCACTGCAGAACTGACCATAAACAATCCACCACCCAAATGATACCTGACACACTCTATATGGGGCAATTTGGAGAACTCAATTGACTTGATCCATGTTTTTGGGCTGTGGGAGGAAACCAGAGAACCCGGAGGAAACCCACAAGGACACGGGGAGAACATGGAAACTCCACCCAGAATGGGATTCGAACCGGGAATCCCTAGCGCTGAGAGGAGAACATGCTAAACCACAAAGCCAACATTCCACCTTTATTAAGGTATTCATCCATTATCCTCCGCTTTATCCTCTACTAGGTTCGTGGGGGGGGGGGGGGGGGTTCCCCATGCCCATCCAGGAGAGAACGTTTCGGGCGCTGGGCAGATACACACAGGACAGGGGGGCAATCTATCACTGGATACACTCACTCACACACACACAGACACACTCTATATGGGGCAATTTGGAGAATTCAATTCACCTTGAATCCATGTTTTTGGACTGTGGAAGGAAACCAGGAGAACCCGGAGGAAACCCATGCGGACACGGGGAGAACATGGACACTCCACCCATTGGATTGGGATTCGAACTGGGAATCCTACCACTGAGAGGAGAACATGCTAAAGCACTAAGCCACCGTGCCGCCCCTATTATCTTTATATTATCTCATATTATCTCGTTATCTTTCACGTTATGCTCTAACGGTTTGGGGGGGGGGGGGGGTCCTCATGCCCAGAGTGTTTGGGCAGATACTCCCATTGGGCGCCAAGCCATGGCTATCTATATAGGGGCAATTGGGAGCAGCCAGTTGACCTTAAATTCATGTTTTTGGACTGTGTGAGGAAACCGGAGGAGAACATGGAGAACACGGAGAGCACTCCACCCGGATCAGGACCCGAACCTGGAGACTCATCCACCCCCCAAATAACCCCAGCGTTGTCCATGGTGCCAATCATTAGAGAACAGATTAAAGGGAACTACAGAACGTAACTCTAGAACTACAAGGTCCATCCGTCCGGTGGGGGGAGCTGGGTGTGGAAGTAGCCAATGAGAGTCGTTCAGACGCGGGCTGCCGGGTCTCTGCGCGTTCCGTCCGGCGTGTCCTCCCGCAGAAGGTACAGATGGGTGGAGTGGAACGTGACCTTGGGCCCGTCGTCGGTGTCGTACACGGCCTGGCAGGTGTAGACCCCCTCCGACTCCGCCCCCATGCTCCTTATAAGGAGCTCGGACGTGTTGGCGGCCAGAAAGGGGTCGCCCAGCGTGCCGGCCAGGGGCGTGGTCTTGGGCCCGGGGCCGTAGTTGTAGGCGACGGCCTCGCTGGGGTCAGTGGACGTTCTGGAGAAGACCCAGATGAAGAGCGTGGGCAGGGCGGAACCACAGCGCAGGAACACGCTGCTGTTGACCGCGGCCCCCACCTCGTGCCGGACATAGGCGATCTGCTCGGGTTCGGGGATCTCCAGACCTGGAACCATACGCTCGTCATTCAAGGTGAAGCTACAGCAGAGGACCATAAGTATGTGGACGCCACACACTTCATCACTCGGTTCTCCAGCATCCACGGGCCGGTGTTCGTATCTGTGTGTGTGTGTGGGGGGGGGGGGGGGGGTACCCTGGATGGTTCTCAAGTCCCATTTCTTACAGCATTCCCCGTCCAGGCATCACGGTGACGCAGTGGATTAGTGGTTTAGTATGTTCTCCTCTCAGCACTGGGGATTCCCGGTTCGAATCCCAATCTGGATGAAGTTTCCATGTTCTCCCCGTGTCTGCGTGGGTTTCCTCCGGGTTCTCCGGTTTCCTCCCACAGTCCAAAAACATGGCTCAAGGTCGACTGAGTTCTCCAAATTGCCCCATATAGAGTGTATGTGTCCAGTGATAGATTGCCCCCCTGTCCTGGGTGTATCTGCCCAGCGCCCGAAACGTTCTCCCCTGGATGGGCATGGGGAACCCCCCTTCCCCCCGCGACCCTAGTAGAGGATAAAGTGGAAGATAATGGATGGATTTTATGTAGAGCATGTTCTCCTCTCAGCACTAGGGATTCCCGGTTCGAATCCCCATCTGGGTGGAGTTTCCATGTTCTCCCCGTGTCCGTGTGGGTTTCCTCCGGGTTCTCCGGTTTCCTCCCACAGTCCAAAAACATGGATCAAAGTCGATTGAGTTCTCCAAATTGCCCCATATAGAGTGAGTGTCTGAGTGAGTGTGTGCGCAGCGATAGATTGCCCCCACTGTCCTGGGTGTATCTGCCCAGAAACGTTCTCCTGGATGGGCATGGGGAACCCCCCCCCCCCCGAGACCCTAGTAGAGGATAAAGTGGAAGATAATGGACGGATGGATTTTGGACACTCACACACAGACACACTCTATATGGGGCAATTTGTAGAACTCAATTGACCTTGATCCATGTTTTTGGACTGTGGGAGGAAACCGGAGAACCCAGAGGAAACCCATGTGGACACGGGGAGGACATGGAAACTCCCAGATTTGGATTCGAACCGGGAATCCCCAGCGCTGAGAGAACATGCTAACCACTAAGCCACCGTGCTGCCTGACGATGTGAGAGCACCCCCTATGGGCAGGGTAATGAAGGACGCCCCGAACTTGAACCCAGCTGAGCCGGCACCACGAGAACGCGGCCGCGGCGTGGAACCCCGGCTTTGATGTCAGCTGGAGATCAAAGCCGTTGTGTTTTAACGAGCTGCGGACGGCGTTCAGGTTTAACGAACATTAACTTATTCGCTTCAAAGCTCCTCGTTTAGAACGTCTTCAAAGGTTCCGCCTCGGATTCCACGCCTTATCTCAACTGCACCAAACGGCCGCCTTTAATCACCCCGCAAGGAACAGATACCCCCCCCCCATCGCTCCCAGCCGGGTTCTAACGGGATCAGGCCGCATCGCGTGACGTTCCCGCTCGACGGATCCGTTCTTCAACAATCAACCGGCAAATCTTTGGTATTTGTGGCTTAGTGGTTTAGCATGTTCTCCTCTCAGCGCTGGGGAGTTTCCATGTTCTCCTCGTGTCGGCGTGGGTTTCCTCTGGGTTCTCCGGTTTCCTCCCACAGTCCAAAAACATGGATCAAGGGCAATTGTTTTTTCATCCATCCAGTACCCTCCGCTTTTTCCTCTATTAGGGTCGTGGGGGGGGGGGGGGGGGGAGAACGTTTCGTGCGTTGGGCAGACAGGGGGGACACCCAGGACAGGGGGGCAATCTATCACTGAACACACACTCACTCACACACTCTATATGGGGCAATTTGGAGAACTCAATTGACCTTGATCCATGTTTTTGGACTGTGGGAGGAAACCGGAGAAGCCGGAGGAAACCCACGCGGACACGGGGAGAACATGCAAACTCCACCCGGATTGGGAATCGAACCGGGAATCCCCAGCGCTGAGAGGAGAACATGCTAAACCACTAAGCCACCGTGCCACCCTCAAGGTCAATTGATTTCTCCGAATTGCCCCATATAGAGTGTGTCTGTGTGAGTGAGTGTGTGTCCAGTGATGGATTGGCGTCCTGTCCTGGGTGTATCTGCCCAGCGCCCGAAACGTTCTCCCCTGAATGGGCATGGAGAACCCCCCCCCCCCCCAATAGAGGATAAAGCAGAAGATAATGGATGGATGTTAATAATGAATTCTCCAAATTGCCCCATATAGAGTGTTGTTTGGGTGAGTGATAGATTGCCCCCCCCTGTCCTGGGTGTATCTGCCCAGCGCCCGAAACGTTCTCCCCTGGATGGCGGATAAAGCGGAACATATTGGACGAATGGATGGATGTTAATAACTGGCGGTACGGTGGCTTAGTGGTTTAGCATGTTCTCCTCTCAGCTCGAGTTCGAATCCCAATCTGGCTGGAGTTTCCACATTCTCCTCGTGTCCGCGTGGGTTTCCTCCGGGTTCCCGGGTTTCCTCCCACAGTCCTTCCACAAAACATGGATCAAGGTGAAGTGAATTCTCCCGATTGCCCCATATAGAGTGTGTGTGAGTGTGCCTCGAATTCCACGCCTTATCTCAACTGCACCAAACTGCCGCCTTTAATCTCCGTGCAAGGAACAGATACCCCCCCCCCCCCCCCCGCATCGCTCCCAGACGGTTCTAACGGGATCGGGCCGCATGGCGTGACGTCCCCTCGCGGGTCCGCGCGGCGGGCAGGACACAAAGCAGCATCCAGAAGGTACAGATACCCCCCCCCCGCCCCCCCCCCCAGGCCGCATGGCGTGACGTCCCCCCCCCCCCCCCCCCCCCCCAAGGAACAGATACCCCCCCCCCCCCCAGCATCACCCCAGGCCGCATGGCGTGACGTCCCCTCGCGGTTCCTCACCTCGCGAGCAGGTACAGAGGGGAACAGATACAGATAATTTCCCCCCCCAAGGAACAGATACCCCCCCCCCCCCCCAGCATCACTCCCGGCCGGTTCTAACGGGATCGGGCCGCATGGTGTGACGTCCCCTCGCGGGTCCTCACCTCGCGAGCAGGTACAGAGGGGTACAGAGGGGAACAGGTACAGATAACCCACCCCCCAAGGAACAGATACCCCCTGCCCCCCCCCCAGCATCGCTCCCAGCCGGTTCTAACGGGATTGGGCCGCATGGCGTGACGTCCCCTTGCGGTTCCTCACCTCGCGCGGCGAGCAGGTACAGAGGGGAACAGGTACAGATACCCCCCCCCCCCCCCCCCCAAGAACAAATACCCCCTGCCTCCCCCAGCATCGCTCCCAGCCGGTTCTAACGGGATTGGGCCGCATGGCGTGACGTCCCCTCCCCCCAACCCCCCCAAGCGGTTCCTCCCAGCACCTCGGGGGCCGCACAGAGTGGAATAGGTACAGATAACTTCCCCCCCCCCCCCCCCCAAGGAACAGATACCCCCTGCCCCCCCAGCATCGCTCCCAGCCGGTTCTAACGGGATCGGGCCGCATGGCGAGCAGGTACAGAGGGGTACAGGTACAGATACCTTCCCCCCCACCCCCCAAGGAACAGATACCCCCTGCCCCCCTACCCCCCAGCATCGCTCCCAGCCGGTTCTAACGGGATCGGGCCGTATGGCGTGCCGTCTCCTCGCGGTTCCTCACCTCGTGCGGCGAGCAGGACGCAAAGCAGCATCCAGAAGGTCGCTGATGTTTCCATGCGGAGCCTGGCGGTGGGAGTCCTCACGTCGAGCGCTGGCTTCAGTTCGGTTCGTTTATTGCGGGGTGTGTGTGTGTCGGGGGACGGGGGACGGGGGACGGGGGACGGGGTGGGGGGGGTAGTATCAGGACAATCGTGCATTATTGAGCAACCCTGAGCCGCCTGGTGAAATTCCAGCTGGCCGCGCTGAACCTGAGCCGGACCGTTTACCCGCCAGGCAACCGTCGCCCGGGCCGTCCGCCATGAGACACACGCAACGTCGTCCTCAGGACGGCCTCGTTGGACCGCGTCCTAAATCAGACAATGCCGCTTCTCAGTTTCGGTGTAATGCAGTCCAGTCCTCAGAGAACACGATGTTTCAGCGTGACGCTGTACCTTAAGCTTTAACCCCGCCCCTCTCAGCTTTACATGCCCCGCCTCCAGACGTAAAGACACGCTGGACCTCCAATTACAGACTGTAGTCCATCTGTCACTATGTACTGTTGTTAGTCATCAACCACTGAGCACTGGTTATTCTTCATAGGAGGCATGGTGGCTTAGTGATTGGCATGTTCTCCTCTCAGCGCTAGGGATTCCCGGTTCGAATCCCAATCCGGGTGGAGTTTCCGTGTTCTCCCCGTGTCCACGTGGGTTTCCTCCGGGTTCTCCGGTTTCCTCCCACAGTCCAAAAACATGGATCAAGGTCAATGGAATTCTCCAGATTGCCCCATATAGAGTGTGTGTGTGTGGGTGAGTGTGTGCCCAGTGATAGATTGCCCCCTGTCCTGGGTGTATCTGCCCAGCGCCTGAAACGTTCTCCCCTGGATGGACATGGAGACCCTAGTAGAGTATAAAGCGGAAGATAATGGATGGATGGGTTTTGTTCATATCAGCCAATCACTGATCAGTATTCCTTTGATGACCAATCACTGATCACTATTCCTTTGATGGCCAATCACTGATCACTACTCATTTGATGGCCAATCACTCACCTTCCACAGGGCCCGCCACCTTCCACGAGGCCCGCCGCCTTACACAGGGGCACGCCTCCTTCTACAAGGCCCGCCGCCTTCCACGGGACCCGCCGCCTTCCACGAGGCCGGCCGCCTTCCACGAGGCCCGCCGCCTTCTACGAGGCCCGCCGACTTTCACGGAGCACGCCTCCTTCTACGAGGCTCGCCGCCTTCCACGGGGCACGCCTCCTATGAGGCCCGCCGCCTTACACGAGGCCCGCCGCCTTCTACGGGGCCCGCCGCCTTCTACGGGGCCCACCGCCATCTACGGGGCCCGCCGCCTTACACGAGGCCCACTGCCTTACACGAGGCCCGCCGCCTTCCACGGGACCCGCTGCCTTCCACGAGGCCCGCCGCCTTCCATGGGGGTCGCCGCCTTCCACGGAGCCCGCCGCCTTCTACGAGGCCCGCTGACTTTCACGGAGCACGCCTCCTTCTACGAGGCCCACCGCCTTACACAAGGTCCGCCGCTTTCCACGAGGCCCGCCGCCTTACACGAGGCCCGCCGCCTTACATGAGCCCCGCCGCCTTACACGAGGCCCGCCGCCTTCTACGGGGCCCGCCGCCTTCTACGGGGCCCACCGCCTTTCACGAGGCCCGCCGCCTTTCACGAGGCCCGCCGCCTTACACGAGACCCGCCGCCTTCTACGGGGCCCGCCGCCTTACACGAGGCCCGGGGACCCGCCGCCTTCATCTTTCACGGGCCCGCCCACCCGCCGCCTTACACGAGACCCGCCGCCTTCTACGGGGCCCGCCGCCTTACACAGGCCCACTGCCTTACACGAGGCCCGGACACATCTGCTCTGGCAGCACGGTGAGCCAGGGAGGGAGAGGGGAGGGGTTGAGGGGGGTGGAGAACGTTGGAAAATGTGAGTCGTTCCAACAGCAGAACCTTTTGGGAGTGGGTTGCATTAGGAGGTCAGGCGGGTGACAGAAGATCGGACGGGCGGGGGGGGGGTGGCGGTGTGGAAGATATTAAGAGCAGCTTTGAGTCTTATCGGCGGCGTAAGAGCTTGCAGGTGGAGCGCTTTCAGAAAAACAGATCCGGGTTCTGGCAGCGCTTGAGAAATGTTGTGCAAGTGATCGAGAACGAGGAGAGACAGAGTGTGGAACGTCTGTACCTGTTCTCCATTAAACTGCAGAGAGGGTCAGCGCTGCACCTCCACCTCCAAATCTGCTGCACATTACATCTTCAGTTCTGAATCCATCCATCATCTTCTGCTTTATCCTCTACTAGGGTCACGGGGGGGGGGAGGGTCTGCTGGGCAGATACACCCAGGACAGGGGGGCAATCTATCTCTGGACACACACGTAAACTCCACCCAGATTGGGATTTGAACCTGGATTCCCATTGCTGAGAGGAGAACATGCTCTATATACTATTTATCCATTATCTTCCACTTTATCCTTTACTAGGGTCGGGGGGGGAGGGGGGGTTCCCCATACCCATCCAGGGGAGAACGTTTCGGGTGCTGGGCAGATACACCCAGGACAGGGGGGGCAATCTATCACTGGGCACACACTCACTCACACACACACACACTCTATATGGGGCAATTTGGAGAATTCAATTGACCTTGATCCATGTTTTTGGACTGTGGGAGGAAACCGGAGAACCCGAAGGAAACCCACACGGACACGGGGAGAACATGGAGACTCCACCCAGATTGGGATTCGAACGCTGAGAGGAGAACATGCTAAACTACTAAGCCACCGTGTCGCTGTAGTTCTGTCGCTGAGTCCTGATGTTCAAATCCAAACCATTTACAAACCCTCATGTAACCCGCCCGGCTGACCCGCATCGCGTCCTGATGACGGTACGAGTTTCTGTTCCGTCTCAATCAGAACTCGAGACAGGATTCTCCAGACCATAGAGACCTTGTCAGCACTGCTGTCCATCTGGCTCGAACCCGCGGATCCCTCTGAGCTGAGGCTGCAGCGGCGGGGGCCTCCTCCCCTCGAACCCGTTCTCCTGTCTCTACACAGAACACAGAACAGAGAACACAGAGAGCCGGCAGACCAGTGCGTCATTTTCCAGTCCTGATTTCCATCGGCAGACGGCACGGTGAATTAGTAGTTTAGCATGTTCTCCTCTCAGCGCTAGGGATTCCCGGTTCACATCCCAATCTGGGTGGAGTTTCCATGTTCTCCCCTTGTCTGTGTGGGTTTCATCCAGGTTCTCCGGTTTCCTCCCACAGTCCAAAAACATGGATCAAGGTCAATTGAGTTCAGCAGATTGCCCCATATAGAGTGTGCATGTGTGAGTGTGTGTCCAGTAATAGATTACCCCCCTGTCCATTGGTGTATCTGCCCATTGTCCGTAACGTTCTCCCCTGGATGGGCATGGGGACCCCCCCCCCCCCCCCCCGCGACCCTAATATAGGATAAAGCCGAAGATAATGGATGGATACCTTAATAAGTGCGGCATGGTGGCTTAGTGGCTTGGCATGTTCTCCTCTCAGCGCTGGGGATTCCCGATTCAAATTCCCATCTGGGTGGAGTTTGCATGTTCTCACCGTGTCCACGTGGGTTTCCTCCGGGTTCTCCGATTTCCTCCCACTGCCCAAAAACATGGATCAAGGTCAATTGAGTTCTCCAAATTGCCCCATATAGAATGTGTGTGTGTGCGTGAGTGAGTGTGTGTCCAGTGATGGATTGGCACCCTGTCCTGGGTGTATCTGCCCAGCGCCCGAGACGTTCTCTCCTTGGCATGGTACCCCCCCCTCGCGCGACCCTAGTAGAGGATAAAGTAGAAGATAATGGATGGATAGTATGTTGAGCATGTTCTCCTTTCAGCGCTGGGGATTCCCGATTCGAATCCCAATCTGGGTGGAGTCTCCATGTTCTCCCCGTGTCCGTGTCTGTGTGAGTGAGTGTGTGTCCAGTGATAGATTGCCCCCTGTCCTGGGTGTATCTACCCAGCGCCCGAAACGTTCTCCCCTGGATGGGCATGGGGAACCCCCCCCCTCCGCGACCCTAGTAGAGGATTAAGTGGAAGATAATGGATGGATGGATGTAGCGTGGCTCCTGCGAGGGGCTCCTGAGGGTTCCTTGGTCTTAAAAAACTTTTAATTAAACAGTGTTTATTAAATTTGTATCTAAACTCACGGCATATTCCGATCAATGGCCGCGTGGAGTTGACGTCCAGGGTGTGAGTTGTGAAGGGTGGAGGGTTCCCCCAGCAGTGTAGCGAGGCCGCAAACTTGGACTGGGACATCCAGCAGCGGGATGTTACAGCCAGATGTCCACATAGGCTTAGCAGGGACGGTTTTTCATGAACATTTGAGATGCTGTCAGGATACGGGACCCATGACAGGGTCATAAAAGCGTGACAGGGTTTGATATAGTGGGGAGGAAACTGTGGGAGGGGGGAGCACAGCGTGGCGTCCGCGAGCGGACAGACTGAGGCAGTAAAAGCAGGTGGGCAGAGTTCTGTCTTCACCGCCGAGGACTTCTGCAAACAACATGTGGAACGGCTCGGGACCTTAATGCAGCGTGAAGCATTTATACACTGAGCTTACCTCTTCATCTACCTCTCAGGAAGCAGCCTGGACCAGCCGTGAGACAGACAAGCCGTGTGACGGACAGGCCGTGAGACGGATAGGCCGTGAGACGGACAGGCCGTGAGACGGATCGGCCGTGAGACGGGCCGGCCGTGAGATGGACCGGCCGTGTCGGCCGTGAGACGGACAGGCCGTGAGACAGACAGGCCGTGAAATGGACCAGCCGCGAGACGGACCGGCCGTGAGACGGACTGTTTGTAAGACGGACCAGCTGGGAGATAAACCGGCCATGAGACGGTTGGGAGACAGGCCAGATGTGAGACAGACCGGTTGTAAGACAGACTATCTGTGAGACAGACCAGTTGTGAGATGGACCGTTCTTAGATGGACCAAATGTGAGATGGACCAGTCTTGAGACAGTCCAACCATGAGACAAACCAGTTGTAAGATAAACCGGCCGTGAGATGGTCCAGCCATTTATTGGTCCAGTCAGAGAAAGTCCAGCCATGAGACAGACTGGTCATTAGATAGACCAGTTGTAAGACGGCCCAGCTGGAAGATGGACCAGTTGTGAGACAGACTAGCTGTGGGACAGACCAGTCGTGAGATGGACCGTTCGTTAGATGGACCCGTTGTGAGATGGACCAGTTGTGAGACAAACCAGTTGTAAGGCTGTGAGATGGTCCAGCCATTTATTGGTCCAGTCAGAGACAGTCCAGCCATGAGACAGTCTGGTCGTTAGATGGACCAGTTGTAAGACGGCCCAGCTGGAAGATGGACCAGTTGTGAGACAGACTAGCTGTGGGACAGACCAGTCGTGAGATGGACCGTTCGTTAGATGGACCAGTTGTGAGATGGACCAGTTGTAAGATGAACCGGCCATGAGATGGTCCAGCCGTGAGTCAGTCCAGTCGGAGACGGACCAGTTGTGAGACAGACTAGCTGTAGGACAGACCAGTTATAAGATAAACTGGCTGTGAGACGGTCCAGCCATGAGACAGTAATGAGACAGACCAGATGTGAGATGGACCAGTTGTCAAACAGACTAGTTGTAGGACAAACCGCTGGTGAGATGGTCCAACTACCAGCCATGAAACAGGCTGGCTGTGAGACGGTCCAGTCATGAGGCGGTCCAGTCATGAGACGGTCCAGTCATGAGTTGGACCAGTTGGGACGGCGTGTTCGGCTCATCCCCCAAAGGCCCCACTGGTAACAGCCCCTGTTTTGTACCCCATCGGGGCTCCTGGGAGCCATCGTGACTCTGGTGGCCCCGTTCCAGGAGCCTCTTCCAGCAGCATAGCCAATAAATTCGGGTTCCGAGAGCCAACGTCTCCCGTGAGGGAACCTCGGCATAGTTCTTGCATTCCAGCCACACAGAAGCTGCATTAATGAGACCACCTGAGCGCCGCCACGCCAGCCAAGGTTCTCCTGCCTCCATGCCGTCCTCTCAATCTGGAATCCTCACTTCATTCCTGCCCCCAGGGGCCGCAGGCTCCTCGTGATCTGGCATCGCTTCTGTCAGTTGCACAGGATACGGCCTGCGACCAGATCACAACTCCAGCTGTAACCCACACTCCGTCCGGAAGACGGAACCTTGAGGAACGTCATGCCCGCCCCTTTCATCTGCAGGCCGGACAGCTGCAGGCTCCGGGCGTCTCAAGGCTCAGCGTGAGGGAGGCAGCTGAGAGGACCGCTGCTCCTGCCCTTCTGTTCCGAAGGCTTACTGTCATAACATCGAGAACTTTATTAACGGCTCCCTCTGATGGTAACCGCTGTTCCACGGGAGTTCCAGCCTCGCAGAACATATTCATTCCCGCAGACTGACACAGTCACGGTCCAAGATGACTCTGTTGTCCGATCCGGGGGGCACTTCACGCAGGGCGTAGGGACTGTAGACGGGGTTCGGGATTCTTTCACCCTCCCTAACGTTTGGTGCTGGACAGACCAGACGTGAGACGGACCAGTTGTGAGACAGACTAGCTGTGGGACAGACCAGTGGTGAGACGGTCCAGCCAGAAACTGACTGGTGGTGAGACGAATCAGACCAAGCAGCCATGAAACAGACTGGTCGTGAGACGGTCCAGCCTTGCAGAACATGTTAATTCCCGCAGACTGACACAGTCTCGGTCCAAGATGACTCTGTTGTCCGATCCGGGGGGCCCTTCACGCAGGGCGTAGGGACTGTAGACGGGGTTCGGGATTCTTTCACCCTCCCTAACGTTTGGTGCTGGACAGACCAGACGTGAGACGGACCAGTTGTGAGACAGACTAGCTGTGGGACAGACCAGTGGTGAGACGGTCCAGCCAGAAACTGACTGGTGGTGAGACGAACCAGACTAATCTGAGAGTAGTTTGCATGTCCTCCCCGTGTCCGCCTGGGTTTCCTCCGGGTTCTCCGGTTTCCTCCCACAGTCCAAAAAAAACATGGATGAAGGTCAATTGAGTTCTCCAAATTGCCCCATATAGAGTATATGTGTGTGTGAGTGTGTGTCCAGCGATAGAGCCCCCCTGTCCTGGGTGTATCTGCCCCCCCCCCATGACCCTAGTAGAGGATAAAGCAGAAGATAATGGATGGATGGATGGATGGTTTTTGTTCATATCGGCCAATCACCGATCATGATTCCTTTTAATGACCAATCACTAGTCACAATTGTTTCTGATGGCCAATCACAAACTTCCGTTAGAGTCAACCAATCACATTCCTTCCGAAGGCCAATTCTCACTATTGATCATATTGACCAATCACAAATCGCTATTGTCAATTGAATTCTCCCAATTGCCCCATATAGAGTGTGTGTGAGTGACTGTGTGCCCAGCCATAGATTGCCCCCTGTCCTGGGTGTATCTGCCCAGCGCCCGAAACGTTCTCCCCTGGATGGGCATGGGGAACCCCCCCGCGAGCCTAGTAGAGGATAAAGCAGAAGATAATGGATGTATGGATTGGAGTTCCTGCTTGACGGACCCCTCAACAGCCAAACGATGGCACCATGTGGCCCTCATAAACCACGCCCCCCACCTACCGGCTGTCAAGTGCACTTCTCCCGCGTGCGGCTCATGAAGACGGGTGTTAACTCAGGATTAATAGTCGCTGGTGCCGCCTGAAGGCTCCGGTCGGCTTCAAAGAGTTCCTGTTCGGTCCTTCAAAATAGCCCCCGCTCATCTGCGCAATTAAAGGGGAAGGCGCACGCTGGCGGCGCTCGGCATCCCAATGAGAACCAGACCCATCATCACAACATCTAAATAACCCAACGATAACAAGCTTTTCCAAGCCATTAGGAGCACAAACACAAACATTCCGATGGGACTGAACCCACGGCCTGCCATGTCCCTGATCGGACGGCGCTCGCGGACATTTAGGACCGGACTAGAGGCACGGCACACAGGGTGTAGGGACTGTAGACGGGGTTCGGGATTCTTTCACCCTCCCTAATGTTCGCTGCTGGACAGACCAGACGTGAGACGGACCAGTTGTGAGACAGACTAGCTGTGGGACAGACCAGTGGTGAGACGGTCCAGCCAGAAACTGACTGGTGGTGAGAGAACCAGACCAAGCAGCCATGAAACTGGTTGTGAGACGGTCCAGTCATGATACGGACCAGTCATAACCAGTCACTGGTTGTGAGATGGTCCAGTCATGAGACAGACCAGTCATGAGACCGTCCAGCCTCGCAGGACATATTAATTCCCACAGACTGACACAGTCACGGTCCAAGATGACTCTGTTGTCCGATCCGGGGGGTCCTTCACGCAGGGCGTAGGGACTGTAGACGGGGTTCGGGATTCTTTCACCCTCCCTATTGTTTGGTGCTGGACAGACCAGACATGAGACGGACCAGTTGTGAGACAGACTAGCTGTGGGACAGACCAGTTGTGAGACAGACTAGCTGTGGGACAGACCAGTGGTGAGACGGTCCAGCCAGAAACTGACTGGTGGTGAGACGAACCAGACCAAGCAGCCATGAAACAGGCTGGTTGTGATACGGTCCAGTCATGAGACGGTCCAGTCATGACCAGTCACTGGTTGTGAGATGGTCCAGTCATGAGACCGTCCAGCCTCGCAGAACATATTCATTCCCGCAGACTGACACAGTCACGGTCCAAGATGACTCTGTTGTCCGATCCAGGGGGCCCTTCACGCAGGGCGTAGGGACTGTAGACGGGGTTCGGGATTCTTTCACCCTCCCTATTGTTTGGTGCTGGACAGACCAGACATGAGACGGACCAGTTGTGAGACAGACTAGCTGTGGGACAGACCAGTTGTGAGACAGACTAGCTGTGGGACAGACCAGTTGTGAGACAGACTAGCTGTGGGACAGACCAGTGGTGAGACGGTCCAGCCAGAAACTGACTGGTGGTGAGATGAACCAGACCAAGAAGCCATGAAACAGGCCGGTCGTGAGACGGTCCAATCATGAGACAGTCCAGTCGTGAGACGGTCCAGTCATGAGATCGTCCAGCCTCGCAGAACATATTCATTGTTCTGCACGGCACGGGACGTCTATCGCAGGACTTTGTTGTTTAAAGTAAAGGCACCCCCGTGTGCCGGTTCCCATCTGGAACTGCTGGAGCATTTCTCCGAAAGGTTATATGCATCGCTGCTGGCAACTGCGCCCGTCGGTCTGGGATCAATTACAGGGCCGGCGTTCTGCGAGCTAAAATGAGAAGGAACTGGAAATAAAGAGCATGTGTGCGCATCGATTAGTCTGAAATACCGGCGCACACATACGCCATGCGCATTCCTGCCGCCAATTAGCCTCTCGGCTCGGAGCGGTCCGCCGGTCTTCAGACGGTCGGCCGGGCCGGGGTGCGAGCGTGCGGACCTGTCCCGGTCGGCGGTACGGTACGCTCAGACCCGTCCCCGGACTTTTATTCTGTAGGACGTGGAGGTGGAGAGCCAGGCGGAGGCGGCGGCGTGAGTTCGGCTGTGGAGGGACGCCGCAGACAGATGTGCACAAAGAAAACGGGTCGTTAACACGACGATGCACCGAGACAGAGCCGTGTGCAGCCGGGGGGAGGTGCATCATGGGAAAGAGGGGGGGGGTAATGAAAAGAATATGAGCGACGCTGAGATAAGGACGGGGGGGGGGAACTGAGAACAAGGTAGAACAGGAGAGAGAGAGACATGAAAATATATATTAATATACAGAGAGAGAGAGAGAGAGAGAGAGACACCAAGAGAGTGAGACGTGAGACAGAGAGAAACAGAGAGAGACACAGAGAGAGATACACAGAGAGTGAGACACAGAGAGAGATACACAGAGAGAGATACACAGAGAGTGAGACACAGAGAGAGATACACAGAGAGTGAGACACAGAGAGAGATACACAGAGAGACACAGAGAGAGAGATACACAGAGAGTGAGACACAGAGAGAGATGCACAGAGAGTGAGACACAGAGAGAGATACACAGAGAGTGAGACACAGAGAGAGATACACAGAGAGTGAGACACAGAGAGAGATACACAGAGAGTGAGACACAGAGAGAGATACACAGAGAGAGAGACACAGAGAGAGATACACAGAGAGAGATACACAGAGAGAGATACACAGAGAGAGAGACACAGAGAGTGAGATACAGAGAGAGATACACAGAGAGTGAGACACAGAGAGAGATACACAGAGAGAGAGACACAGAGAGTGAGACACAGAGAGAGATACACAGAGAGTGAGACACAGAGAGAGATACACAGAGAGAGATACACAGAAAGAGATACACAGAGAGAGATACACAGAAAGAGATACACAGAGAGTGAGACAAAGAGAGTGAGACACAGAGAGAGACACACAGAGAGAGATACACAGAGAGTGAGACACAGAGAGAGATACACAGAGAGTGAGACAGAGAGAGATACACAGAGAGAGATACACAGAGAGATACACAGAGAGAGACACACAGAGAGTGAGACAGAGAGAGAGACACAGGGAGAGACACACAGAGAGACACACAGAGAGATACACAGAGAGAGATACACAGAGAGAGATGCACAGAGAGTGAGACACAGGGAGAGATACACAGAGAGACACACAGAGAGATACACAGAGAGTGAGACACAGAGAGTGAGACACAGAGAGAGATACACAGAGAGAGATACACAGAGAGTGAGACACAGAGAGAGATACACAGAGAGATACACAGAGAGTGAGACACAGAGAGAGAGAGAGATACACAGAGAGTGAGACACAGAGAGTGAGACACAGAGAGAGATACACAGAGAGTGAGACACAGAGAGAGATACACAGAGAGTGAGACACAGAGAGAGATACACAGAGAGTGAGACACAGGAGAGATACACAGAGAGTGAGACACAGAGAGAGAGACACAGAGAGTGAGACACAGAGAGAGATACACAGAGAGTGAGACACAGAGAGAGATACACAGAGAGTGAGACACAGAGAGAGATACACAGAGAGTGAGACACAGAGAGAGATACACAGAGAGAGATACACAGAGAGTGAGACACAGGGAGAGATATGATGATGTTTTTTTTTTTTCTAAAGATGGAGGGAGAGATATAATTATGGACACACATATCACAGTACACACACACATCACTGTACACACAGGTGTGTGTGTATGGGACTCACACACCCCACAGTACACATACACACACACACATGCACACACACACACCTCATAGTACACACATGCACACACCCCAAAGTACACATAAACACACACACACCACAATACACACATACACATGCCCCATAGGGCACTCACACACACACACATACACATCCCACAGTACACACACATGCACACATACCCATAGTACACATACACACACCACAATACACATATACACATCCCACAGTACACTCACACACCTCACAGTACACACACACACCACAATACACATATACACATCCCACAGTACACTCACACACCTCACAGTACACACACACACCACAATACACACATACACGTGCCCCATAGTACACTCACACACCCCACAGTACACACACACACCACAATACACATATACACATCCCACAGTACACACACACACCACAATACACACATACACGTGCCCCATAGTACACTCACACACCCCACAGTACACACACACACCATAATACACATGCCCCATAGTACACTCACACACCCCATAATACACACACACATACACACATCCCAAAGTATACTCACACACCACATAGTACATATATATATACACACACACACACACACACACACACACACCACAATACACACATACACATGCCCCATAGTACACTCACACACCACAATACACATGCCCCATAGTACACTCACACACCCCATAGTACACACACACACACACCACAATACACATGCCCCACAGTACACACACACACCATAATACACATGCCCCATAGTACACTCACACACCCCCATAATACACATACACATGCACACACCCAAGTATACTCACACACCACATAATACACATGCCCCATAGTACACACACACACACACACACACACCACAATACACATGCCCCATAGTACACTCACACACCCCATAGTACACACACACACACCACAATACACATGCCCCACAGTACACACACACACCATAATACACATGCCCCATAGTACACTCACACACCCCACAATACACATGCCCCACAGTACACACACACACCATAATACACATGCCCCATAGTACACTCACACACCCCATAGTACACACACACACCACAATACACATGCCCCATAGTACACTCACACACCCCATAGTACACACACACACACACACACACACACACCACAATACACATGCCCCATAGTACACTCACACACCCCACAGTACACACACAGCAGGAGGAGGTGAACAGTGTGGGTCAGTGGGTCAGTGGGAGTATTGGGAGGATTGGGAGGGGTGTCCACATACTTGTGAGGTGGACGGTGCAGAGTGCTGTGTGTATCAGATGAATCTGGACCGTTCCGGCTCTGCGTCCTGCAGATGATTATTCAGAGACGCAGTGTTTACGCTGAAGCTCCGCAGCAGCAGCTGAGTTATTGCTTTGTTAGTTTAAACTACTTACACTGTTTATTTAGGCTCCTGTTCACTTTACCCCCACACAACCCCACAGCACCCCCCCCCCCACCCCACAGCAACGTGCGCCATCCAAAACCCTCTACTGCCATCCAGCGGCCACCAACCGACAGAGCAGGGCTGCGTCCGGCCTCCCTCTGATCACAGATCATCCATCCATTAGGAGAAACGTTTCGGGCGCTGGGTAGATACAACCAGGACAGTGGGCAATCTATCACTGGGCACACACTCACTCACACACACTCTATATGGGGCAATTTGGAGAATTTAATTGACCTTGATCCATGTTTATGGACTGTGGGAGGAAACCGGAGAACCCGGAGGAAACCCACGCGGACATGCAAACTCCACCCAGATTGGGATTCGAAGCGGGAATCCCTAGTGCTGAGAGGAGAACATGCTAAACCACTAAATTCCCCATGCCCATCCAAAGGAGAAACGTTTCGGGCGCTGGGTAGATACACCCAGGACAGGGGGCAATCTATCACTGGGCACACACTCACTCACACACACTCTATATGGGGCAATTTGGAGAATTTAATTGACCTTGATCCATGTTTTTGGACTGTGGGAGGAAACCGGAGAACCCGGAGGAAACCCACGCGGACATGCAAACTCCACCCAGATTGGGATTCGAACCGGGAATCCCTAGTGCTGAGAGGAGAACATGCTAAACCACTAAACCACCGTGCCACCCTGATCACAGATCAGATCCTCTGTGCTGGGGATCCAGGTTCGAATCCTGGGTGGAGTTACCATGTTCTGCCTGTGTCTGCATGAGTTTCCTCCCACAGTCCAAAAATGGATTAAAGGTGAAGTGGCTGCTCTAAATTGCCCCGTGTGTGTCTGTGAGTAAGTGTGCACCCAGCAGCCCAAAATGTTCTCCTGTGGATAGGTATGGAGATCCCCCCCCCCAATGTGACCCTAGAATAATATCAGATGTGTTGTTTGCCATTTTGGGTGTTTTATATTGTATTGTTTTTAATATATGGCCACGCCCCCTTCTTGCTCAATTGTTTATCTCCTCCACTTATCATATAGTTGGAGTTTGTAGTTTTATAATTACAGACTGTAGTCCATCTGTGTTGTTGTTAGTCCCCTGTTGGTTCTCTGTTGGTCAACCAACATCTTCCACTTTATCCTCTATTAGGGTCGCGGAGGGGGTTCCCCATGCCCATCCAGGGGAGAACGTTTCGGGCGCTGGGCAGATACACCCAGGACAGGACGCCAATCTATCACTGAGAACACACTCACTCACACACACACACACACTCTATATGGGGCAATTTGGAGAATTCAATTCACCTTGGTCCATGTTTTTGGACTGTGGGAGGAAACCAGAGAACCTGGAGGAAACCCACGCGGACACGGGGAGAACATGGAAACTCCACCCAGATTGGGATTCGAAGCGGGAATCCCTAGCGCTGAGAGGAGAACATGCCAAACCACTAAGTCACCGTGCCGCCACTTCACAGGATTATTCCTCTTATATAAACTCCACACACCTGTGGTAGGTAAAAGATCGGGAGGGGGGGTATCAGCCAGCACAGTGAGTTTTATTAAGGCTTGCTCACAGAACTGGGGCATTTGTGCTTTGTGCTCAGGGTGAGGGCTCGGCGCGCTTGCCCCGCCGCTGTGTGTCAGTGCTCTCAGGTGCTGTGTGCATTCTGAGTGTGGCGTGGACAATGAGGGTAAAAATCCAGAATAAAGTGACCGCTCACGCTCTACACACCTGTGGCAGGTAAAAGGTCAGGGAGCATTACAGAACAGGTATCATTTGGGTGGTGGATTATTTATTGTCAGTTCTGCAGTGACACTGATGTGGTGAGGGGGTTTTAGTGCAGCAATGCTGCTGCAGTTTCATTGAAATGTAATTAAAATACCCTAGTGACACTGCTGGGATAGGACCTAATTTTATGAATGTTTGCTATTTCACGGTATTCCATCCATCATCCATCATCTTCCACTTTATCCTCTATTAGGGTCACGGGGAGGGGGAGGGGTCCTCATGCCCATCCAGGGGAGAACGTTTTGGGTGCTGGGCAGATACACCCAGGACAGGGGGGCAATCTATCACTGGATACACACACACTCTCTATATGGGGCAATTTGGAGAATTCAGTTCACCTTGATCCATGTTTTTGGACTTTGGGAGGAAACCCACGCGGACACCGGGAGAAACTTTACCCAGATTGGGATTCGAACCGGGAATCCCTAGTGCTAAGAGGAGAACATGCCAAACCACTAAGCCACCGTGCTCCCACTTCACGGGATTATTCCTGGGGGGGGGGGGGGGGGTAGCAGCCAGCCCACTGAGTTTTATTAAGGCTTGCTCACAGAAGCGGGGCATTTGTGCTTTGTGCTCGGAGTGAGGGCTCAGGCGCTGGGCAGATACACCCAGGACAGGGGGGCAATCTATCACTGGGCACACACTCACTCACACACTCTATATGGGGCAATTTGGAGAATTCAATTCACCTTGCTCCATGTTTTAGGACTGTGGGAGAAACCCCCACAGTGGGGAAACTCATGTGGACATGGGGAGAACATGGAAACTCCACCCAGATTGGGATTCGAAGCGGGAATCCCTAGCGCTGAGAGGAGAACATGCTAAACCACCAAGCCGCCACTTCACGGGATTATTCCTTTTATATACTAGTTATATAAACTCCACACACCTTTGGCAGGTAAAAGATCAGGGGGGGGGTAGCAGCCAGCACAGTGAGTTTTATTAAGGCTTGCTCACAGAAGCGGGGCATTTGTGCTTTGTGCTCGGAGTGAGGGCTCAGGCGCTGGGCAGATACACCCAGGACAGGGGGGCAATCTATCACTGGGCACACACACACTCACACACACACAAACACACACACACACACACTCTATATGGGGCAATTTGGAGAATTCAATTCACCTTGATCCATGTTTTAGGACTATGGGAGAAACCCCCACAGTGGGGAAACTCACGTGGACATGGGGAGAACATGGAAACTCCACCCAGATTGGGATTCGAAGCGGGAATCCCTAGCGCTGAGAGGAGAACATGCTAAACCACCAAGCCACCATGCCGCCCCTTCACGGGATTATTCCTTTTATATACTAGTTATATAAACTCCACACACCTGTGGCAGGTAAAAGATCAGGGGGGGGGGGGGGTAGCAGCCAGCACAGTGAGTTTTATTAAGGCTTGCTCACAGAAGCGGGGCATTTGTGCTTTGTGCTCGGGGTGAGGGCTCGGCGCGCTTGCCCCGCCGCTGTGTGTCAGTGTGTTAGGACGTGTCAGTGCTCTCAGGTGCTGCGTGCGGTGTCCTGCCCTCCCATGGCGTCTGGAAACGCGGAGTTATGTTGGCTGACGATCCCCGCGCCTCCTCCGCTGGCGGCGGTACTGAGAGCGCAGTGTGTCTGATCGTCGTCGCCGGGCGCCGCGCCGCTCCATGCGGGTAGAGCTGGTCGGGACGCCGCGAGCCGAGAGCCGAGCGTCGGAGCCGAGGGAGCCGCAGCCGGCGCTGAGCTGAAGCCGCTCCGCCGCCGCTCCGGGTGATGTCGGCGCGGCCGTCACTGCTGACACCGGCCCTCCGCCCCTCCCCACCACGGACCCGGCGGAACGGGGTAGGACACCCCGCTTTCCGCGCCTGGCAGCCCCCGCACCGCGCGGAAAGCGGCGGGCTTCGGGTAAACGCGGGCCGACGGGCAGCGTCGCTCCTGCGGAGCCGCAACTGTCATGTCCGCCGCCTCCGCTCGCTCCATGTCGTTGGTTAGCTGCTACGTCAGCTAGCGTCGGAGGCTAACGGCTAAGCTACCTGCTGCAAGCTTTAATCCGATTAAAAACAACTCTCTGCAAACAAAACCCGCCGTTTCGTTCAGACGGAGCGGAATAAACGACTCCATTCGACCGAAAACGGCGTGTTTGCAGCATTCTCGGGTCGTTTTTTTGCTGTTTTGTCATTCTAATTCGTTCCTATTACGAAATCCGACTCTCAACAGGCGTTGGGATTATTCCTGAGGGTTGATGTCGTGTGAAATTAGGACGATTGAACTTTTGGGGCTTGAATTGGAACGTCGACTCACAAGAAGGTTTAAACTAACAGATTAACAAAAAAAACCTCTTTAACTCCACTTTCTGTTTCTAGCGTTTGGACGCCATGCGGACAGCGCATGCGCGGTAGTAGTAGATTAGGATTACGGACGAGGCCAGATTAGGACTAAATCTTGGACTGTAATAGGTTTTGAGATTAAAGCTGGGTTTTTGTTCAGGGTCTTATATTAGGGATGCTTTTAGGGTTAGGGATCATTAGATTAGAGGTGGATTGAATGATAGATTATAGATTAGAAATGCACTTAAGGGTTGATGGAACTTTTCGCGAACACGAAGTTTTAAACTTGTTAGTTAAACGAAGGTTTAAACTAACATCTTTTAAAAAAAACTCTAAATTTAGCTAAATTTACCTTAGATTAGGATTACGGGTGAGGCCAGATTAGGAATCTTGGACTATAATAGGTTTCGAGATTGAAGCTGGGTTTTTGTTCATCTGGTTTTCTATGTACTCAGTTAGTCCCCTTTAATCTGTTCTCTGATGAGCAGGGACCCCACAGAGCAGGTGTTATTGATGACATGGGGCAAAAGGATAATCTGAGACGGCTGATCCTGTAAATAGTCTAATTTGCTGTATCTAATTTACAGACAGAGCGGAATAAACGACTCCATTCGACCGAAAACGGCGTGTTTACAGCATTCTCGGGTCGTTTTTTTTGCTGTTTTGTCATTCTAATTTGTTCCTATTACGAAATCCGACTCTCATCAGGCGTTGGGATTATTCCTGAGGGTTGATGTCGTGTGAAATTAGGACGATTGAACTTTTGGGGCTTGAGTTGGAACGTCGACTCACAAGAAGGTTTAAACTAACAGATTAACAAAAAAAAACTCTTTAACTCCACTTTCTGTTTCTAGCGTTTGGACGGCATGCGGACAGCGCATGCGCGGTAGTAGTAGATTAGGATTACGGACGAGGCCAGATTAGGACTCTTGGACTATAATAGGTTTCAAGATTGAGGCTGGGGCCCAGCGATAGATTGGCGCCCTGTCCTAGGTGTTTCTGCCCAAACCACGCGCAGTAGCAGTAGATTAGGATTACGGACGAGGCCAGATTAGGACTAAATCTTGGACTGTAATAGGTTTCGAGATTAAAGCTGGGTTTTGTTCCGTGTCTTATATTAGGAATGCTTTTGGGTTAGGGATCATTAGATTAGAGGTGGATTAAATTATTATATTATAGATTATAGATTAGAAATGCACTTAAGGGTTGATGGAACTTTGCGCGAACACAGACTCACAAGAAGGTTTAAACTAACATCTTTTTTAAAAAAAAAAACTCTTTAGCTAAATTTACCTTAGATTAGGATTACGGGTGAGGCCAGATTAGGAATCTTGGACTATAATAGGTTTCGAGATTGAAGCTGGGTTTTTGTTCATCTGGTTTTCTATTTTCTCAGTTAGTCCCCTTTAATCTGTTCTCTGATGAGCAGGGACCCCACAGAGCAGGTGTTATTGATGACATGGGGCAAAAGGATAATCGGAGACGGCTGATCCTGTAAACAGTCTAATCTGCTGTATCTAATTTACAGCCAGAGCGGAATAAACGACTCCATCCGACCGAAAACGGCGTGTTTACAGCATTCTCGGGTCGTTTTTTTTTTTTTTGCTGCTTTGTCATTCAAATTCGTTCCTATTACGAAATCCAACTCTCAACAGGCGTTGGGATTATTCCTGAGGGTTGATGTCGTGTGAAATTAGGACGATTCGATTGAACTTTTGGGGCTTGAGTTGGAACGTCGACTCACAAGAAGGTTTAAACTAACAGATTAACAAAAAAAACTCTTTAACTCCACTTTCTGTTTCTAGCGTTTGGACGCCATGCGGACAGCGCATGCGCGGTAGTAGTAGATTAGGATTACGGACGAGGCCAGATTAGGAATCTTGGACTATAATAGGTTTCGAGATTGAGGCTGGGGCCGAGGTATAGATTGGCGCCCTGTCCTAGGTGTATCTGCCCAAACCACGCGCAGTATCAGTAGATTAGGATTACGGACGAGGCCAGATTAGGACTAAATCTTGGACTGTAATAGGTTTCGAGATTAAAACTGGGTTTTGTTCCGGGTCTTATATTAGGGATGCTTTTAGGGTTAGGGATCATTAGATTAGAGGTGGATTAAATGATAGATTATAGATTAGAAATGCACTTAAGGGTTGATGGAACTTTTCGCGAACACAGACTCACACGAAGGTTTAAACTAACATCTTTTAAAAAAAACTCTTTAGCTAAATTTACCTTAGATTAGGATTACGGGTGAGGCCAGATTAGGAATCTTGAACTATAATAGGTTTCGAGATTGAAGCTGGGTTTTTGTTCATCTGTTTTTTTATGTACTCAGTTAGTCCTCTTTAATCTGTTCTCTGATGAGCAGGGACCCCACAGAGCAGGTGTTATTGATGACATGGGGCAAAAGGATAATCTGAGACGGCTGATTTTGTAAACAGTTTAATCTAAACTGTCTAATCCATCACTGAATCTAATTTACAGACAGAGTGGAATAAACGACTCCATCCGACCGAAAACGGCGTGTTTACAGCATTCTCTTTTTTTGCTGTTTTGTCATTCTAATTCGTTCCTATTACGAAATCCGACTCTCAACAGGCGTTGGATTATTCCTGAGGGTTGATGTCGTGTAAAATTAGGACGATTCGATTGAACTTTTGGGGCTTGATTTGGAACGTTGACTCACAAGAAGGTTTAAACTAACAGATTAACAAAAAAAAAAACTCAACTCCACTTTCTGTTTCTAGCGTTTGGACGCCATGTGGACAGCGCATGCGCAGTAGTAGTAGATTAGGATTACGGACGAGGCCAGATTAGGACTCTTGGACTATAATAGGTTTTGAGGTTGAGGCTGGGTGTATCTGCCCAGCGTCTGAAACGTTCTCCACTTTCTGTTTC
Organism: Corydoras sp. C115; assembly: GCA_019802505.1. Classification (NCBI taxonomy): domain Eukaryota; kingdom Metazoa; phylum Chordata; class Actinopteri; order Siluriformes; family Callichthyidae; genus Corydoras; species Corydoras sp. C115. Next base: position 44,158 of record JAFMOC010000820.1, on the reverse strand, counting down.
TAGCTTTTGGACGCCATGCTGACAGCGCAGTAGCAGTAGATTAGGATTACGGACTAGGCCAGATTAGGACTAAATCTTGAACTGTAATAGTTTTCGAGAATAAAGCTGGGTTTTGCTCAGGTTTTATATTAGGGATGCTTTTAAGGTTAGGGATCATAGATTAGAGGTGGATTAAAGGATAAGATTATAGAATAGAAATGCATTTAAGGTTAAGGTTATACACTCATTGGTCTTCATTAGGTATTTAATTCCATTCTGTAGTCCATCTGGTTTTTTATGTACTCAGTTAGTCCCCTTTAATCTGTTCTCTGATGAGCAGGGACCCCACAGAGCAGGTGTTATTGATGACATGGGGCAAAAGCATAATCTGAGACGGCTGATCCTGTAAACAGTCTAATCTGCTGTATCAGACTCTCATCCTTTTATTTTAGTTTTTCCACTTTCTCAGAGGGAGAATAACGGGGTGGGTTTGAGACGTGACCCTCAAAACTGAACTATGTGTGTGTGTGTGTGTGTGTGTGTGTCCGAGCGATGTCAGCCTGTGGTCAGTACATTTGTGTGTGTGTGTGTGTGTGTGTGTGTGTGTGTGTGTGTGTGTGTGTGTGTGCGCTTTTGAAGAAAATAAGTGGTTAAATAATACCAAAAAGTATTTTTGCTTGAAATTCCCATCCCCATCATGTACCTAGCAACCATTTAGTAACCGCCCAGCGACCACCCAGCAACCACCCAGCGACCACCCAGAATACAATGGAAACTTACTTTAGAAATGTTATCCAGTTCTTTAAAAGATTGATGGTGTATTAGTTTTAGTCCTAAACACACATAAAAAGTATTATTTAATCAGACCCCCCCACACACACACACACACACACACACACACACACACACACACACACTAACACACAGAGCTGTGCAGTGTGGGTTGTAAAATCAAATGTCCAGGCTGCATAGTGTATGTATGTCTCTTTGTGTGTGTGTGTGTGTGTGTATGAGTTACAGTGAGAAAACTGATCACATGTGGCTGCCGCTCGGCCCATTAGCTTGATCTGTAAGACTGAGCCGAGCTATTTATAGCTAGAACTCGAGCTCGACGTTTGGGAGCCACTGCATGGTTCTCCAGCTCCCTAACACGCCCTCGGTGTGATTACACCAACACTGTAATCCACTCAGTCCCAGGTTCGAGGAATAAACTCGATCAGTAATACCATCAGAGAAGCCTCTTTAATGCCCCCGTGGTCCGTGCCCATGGGGTTGAGGACATCTCTTACAGCACTGACCTTCCGGTCCGAACCCTTTGTGCCCACAACCTGATCTTCGTCACATGCTCTCCTCCGTCTATGTTACTCTCCCTTAAAGTAACACATGGTTCTAAACTCATCGTATACACCAAGGTCCAGTTTGTTTTGGTAGTCCTGAGTCACAGGGTGAAAGTGGTACCAGGTGATGATGGTCTCCCACGTGTCTATTACACGCTTGTTTACTTTGTATGCCCACAATGCAGCAGCGGATCAAAGGGCGTCCTGTCAAACGAGCCGAGCACAAAGGACCTTTGATCTGTGGTTTACATACGCTGTGTGGGTGTGTTGGGTTTGTAATAAGTATGTACCTGATATGTACCGAGTATATACCGGATATGTAACATGTATTTACCGGATATG
>JAFMOC010000820.1:15000-37500 GCA_019802505.1 Corydoras sp. C115 | reverse complement strand
GGCGAGCTCACTCATGTGCACAGGGCTGAGGCAGGTGTGGGGGCTACATCTATTTAAAACCTTGGGTTTTGCTCAGCGTTCCACCTTTGAGTTCTAGATCATTTCTTTTAGAACGTGAGCTCTGAGAACGTTGCAGGACGTGGAGGACGGTGTAGTCACCCCCTCTTGAGGTCCTTGACCTCCTAAAAATAGGTGTGAGATGCGTAACTTCCTGTTTGTGTTTACGGCAACACCTCTGCAGTTGTCCTTGTTCTCGGCGGGCTGTTGGGCAGGGGTGACCCACGTGGCGCCCGTGGGCACTTTTCGTAAGTGAACGTGGAACAGCGCAGACACGACGAACAACATGTGTTTCAAAGAACTTAATATCATTGTATGTGACATAAGACGCCGTCTGTGAAACTTAATTAAGTTCGTTATGCGTTTTAAATGAAAAAAGGCCCGAAACGGTCTCCGTCTGGATGAGGAGAACATGCTAAACCACTAAGCCACTGTGCCACCCTCACAAGGATCCTTCAATCCATTATCTTCCGCTTTATCCTCTACTAGGGTCGCAGGGGGGGTGTTCCCCATGCCCATCCAGGGGAGAACGTTTCGGGCGCTTGGCAGATACACCCAGGACAGGACGCCAATCTATCACTGGACACACACTCACTCACACACACACACACACATACTCTATATGGGGCAATTTGGAGAATTCAATTGCCTTGATCCATGTTTTTGGACTGTGGGAGGAAACCGGAGAACCCGGGGGAAACCCACGCGGACACGGGGAGAACATGGATCCTCCACCCAGATTGGGATTTGAACCGGGAATTCCCAGCACTGAGAGGAGAACATGCCAACCACTAAATCGCCTGAACTTTTGAACTGTTTGCTAAATCGTTTTGTTTCTTTCTCTTTCATGTTCCGCGGGTTCCACGTGGCTGGACAGTGCACAGCTGTGGAGAAACTGCCCAGCCTGTCCGAGCAGCTCCGCTCCACCCCGCCGGTCGGCACCCCAAAGTCACAGTGTGCGACGCCTCGGCCGGCCTCCGTCGGCGGGGTTACCGTGGGTCCGTCGGCCGAAAGAGGCACCCCGTCCTCCACGGGTCACACGGTCGTCAAGGTCGAGGGGACGGCGGGTCACGGGAGTGGCCCCGGAGATGTGGGGGTACACCGGGAAGGGCTGGCCAACCACCCCAGTGCAAGCGTCTCTCCCAGCATCAGTCCCTCGGTCCTGTGCGCCCGTCTTCAGGGGGAGGGTGGACCAAGGAGTGTCAACGGACTGTCTAAAGAGCAGTTAGAACATCGAGAGCGTTCACTTCAGACGCTGAGGGACATTGAAAAGCTGCTCCTCAGGACTGGGGCTGGCGCTGGCCATGAAGAATTGGGCGGTCCCAACACCCATCCCAGTAATGGGGCGAATAAGAATCCTGATGGATTTCAGCAGCATGGCAATCCCGAGAACAGCGGCGGGAACCCCGGAGACGGGACCCTTTCACCTGGTGTGCCTCCTCTCCATGGACTGAAGAAGAACGAGTCTTTGCAGTCCATCATGTCCCAAGCGCAGAACCACAGTATGCCCTGTATGGACGATGCTCTGATGGGACAGCACCAAGGTTCTCACCCTGAGCACAACCTCCCCTCGCCACCCGGAATGGACATGGCCATGATGCTGGGTTCCGAGGGACTAACTCCGGAACAGATAGCGTGGAGAAAATTGCAGGTGGAGTACTATCACGAGAAGCGACGGCGGCAGGAGATGAACCCCCACCCAGAGTCCCAGCATTTCCGCATGATGCCGGACATGGGAAGGCCAGAGGGACCTCACCTGATGATGAGGGCCCCTCCTCCTCCGTATCAAAGCAGGACCGGAAACCAGTGGGGGCCCAGGCCTTTAATGGCTGGAGGGATGGAGGGAAACCTGAGAATGATTGACGTCAATCAAGAAGGACCCCGAGGTCCTCGATTCCTTGGGCAGATGCATAGGGGACCCCCAGCTGGAAGCTACCCTGGAAGCCCCGGTAACATGTTACCCATGGAAGGCCCTGGACCTCAAAGATCGCCGAGGGCAGGGATGGGTTGGCTGGACAGCATGCCACCCAATATACCTGGAGGGGGACAATTCCAAGGGTGTTGTCCCCCCGTCGGTCCTTCAGGCCCGGCTAAGCAAATGCAGAATGCTCCTTTGTCCCGGGAGGAAATGTTCCATATAATGGAAAAACATCAGCTGCAAGAGTTCCGTCGACTGGAGATGGAGTCGATACCCCGGCTGCCACAGCAGAGAGGTGGACTCGGGGGCCAGAAGATGATGGAGAACCCTGGCGAGCCGGGCTTCCCTAGTCCTAGCATGTTAGGAGGCCTACCTTGCGGTAATGCAGACTTCTTTGGTTCCCGGGCCATGATGGGTTCTCCCATTGGTGGGATGGGTGTGGACGGTGACCCTGTGATGAGAGACATGGTCGAAAATCTAAGCACCAACCCAGGCATCAACAGGAACCTGCACCAACAGCAGCTGCTAGACCAGAAACTGCAGGAAGGGGCTGGGTTACCAATGGTGGGCTCCAAGATCCAGGTTGGCCATCCTGGACCTGGACCCGATGGACTCCCTTTCCCCGGGCAAGGTTCCTTCCCAGGAGGACAAGACGAGCATGCCCAGCAGTTAGACCTCTTTGGACTTCATCAACAAAGTCCTTCAAAAATGAGGGGACCCTCAAAACTTGGTCACATGATCGCTGAGCAGAAAGTCGCCGACCTCACCGGCTGTCATCCATCTGATCTTGGCGTGGCTGTCGGCTCCCCTGGGTTGCCGCTGTCCCGCCAGATCAAGTCCCCTTCCCTGAGTCAAGAACACCCCCACACCCTGTCGTCTCCCTCCACCCCCGGTCTCAAATCCCCCAACCAGCTCGGACCCTGTCCACCGCATCCTCCCCTGCAAGCTGCCTCCGAAACGTCAACCCCGACCACCACGTCCATGAAGTCGCCCCAAGTGATGGGTCCCTCTCTCGGACTCCGATCGCCTTCGGCATCTCCCGGGCATCTCAAATCTCCAGCCATGCCTGTCAACTCTCCAAGATGGACCTCCTCACCCTCCTTGACCAGTCCCGCGCTGGCACTGGGCACCAAGGGGGTCAGCAACGGAGGAGGCAATTCTACGGAGACAGGTAGGTTCTAATGACGTCTTCTGATGCATCTACTTTGACGCTTGTTTGTGAAGTCCAACCGTCTTGTTTTGTTTTCCTACCCTAGGTATGTCCCTACCCCCGCAGAGTTCCTCCTCGACTCCCGGCAGTCAGCCCCTGAGCATGGCCTTCACCTCCTCCCCAGACAGACCCGCGTCCCGAAATCCCCTGTCTCTCATCATGTCTCAGATGTCCAAGTACGCCATGCCCAGCTCCACCCCACTTTATCACGATACCATCAAGACCATCGCCATTTCGGACGACGAGCTGCCCGCCGAGAGGCTCTTCATGTCGGGGGCTAACGTACCAGGTGGTAACTCGTACTCTGGAATGTCTTTAACGTCGCGTGTTAGATTTGATGTTCTAGCGTCTGACGCAGTGTTCTTCTATGTTTGATGACAGGGAATCTGGGTAATCTGCCCCCTACCCAAATGCTCCTGTCCTCGCGAGGCTCCACGGGACCTCATAGTCGGCCTCAGAGCCCCTCTCGTATGATGCTGCAGGGAGGTCAGGGGTTACCGTTTGACCCCACGACACCCATGGGCATGCCGGTGATGATGAGGGGTGAAGTGGGCCCCCCAGACGGAATGGGACCGTGCAACCTGTCGCCCATGATCCCTCCGAACCAGATGGGTGGATTCTCGCGCATGCAGGCAACCCTGCACTCCCCGCCGGTCATCGGGCAGCAGTACCCGCCGCTGTCCCAGGACGGCCTTCCCGTCGAGCACTTGCACCTTCTCAACAAGGCCGCATCCCAGCAGCGCCTGCCTCACCCGCCCGACGCTTTCCCGTCCGTGGCGGAAGGCCCGGACCTCAGCGAGGTCATACGGCCCACGCACTCAGGGATCCCCGAGTTCGACCTGTCCCGAATCATTCCCGCAGACAAGCCCAGCAGCACCCTGCAGTACTTTCCCAAAAGCGAGCCGGGAGGCAACCACGGGCCGGCGCGGACGCCTTCAGCCGAGCTCCTGAAGCAGCTCTCGGTTTCGGGGGCTCCTCACGGCAGCCCGCCGTCCACCAACCCTCACATCGCCAACCTGCAGAACATGATGGCCGAGCATCAGCTGCCGCCGCACCCCGGTATCGGCGGGCCCCAGGGGAGGCCAAGGGGGCTGAACTGTGGAATCGGGCCGCCCGATCATGTGATGGGTCGCCCGGGGATGGCCGGACTGACGACGCGACCGCTGCACCACCAGGCCTATCAGTCACCGGGCATCATGTCGCCCCAGCAACATCCACACGGTCTGTCGGCTCAGCAGAACCACATCATGATGCAGGCCAAACCGCGGGGCATGACTTTCCCAGGGGAGCACTTTGGACCGCAGGGGGGACTGATGCCCTCGCAGGGGTCCATGATGGGACCGCCACACCCGCAGTCGGTGATGATGGGACAACAAGGGATCCGACAGAGGGCTCTGTTTTTGGACAGTCCTCTGGGATATGGACCAGGAGGCATGGCTAACATGCCCTTCTGAACCCGTTCCTCCAGGAACCACCTTTTTGTTTTTTTGGGTATCCTGTAATCCAGACCTGGTTTTATTAGTGATAACTGATTGTGGTAACTGCTTACTTTTTTTTTTAATCTGACCCTTCATGCCCCATAAGTATGTGGACAGCCCTCATTGTAGCGTCCGGTTACGGTTCCTCCAAGTTGCTTATCATTCTGTGGTTCCGTTTACGCCCATATCTGGGTCCTCTGGGGTACCCTGGGTCTGAGTAAGTTTGGTAGCTAATGAATGGGGTTATTCGGAACTGGATGTCGGTGATTCTCGGGAGACCCCATTGGTTTCCATGTGGAGGCCATATATGGGCATGAGGATCGTCTCGAATGGGGTCCCCCGAGAATTACCTCCATCCAGTTCCGAAGAACCCCATTCATTATCTACCAAACTTACTCAGACCCAGGGTACCCCGTACCCCAGAGGACCCATATATGGGCATAAACGGAACCACAGAATGACACAAGACCTCTAGACGTATCCCGTCAGGTATACGTCATTCTGTGGTTCCGGTTACGCCCTTATATGGGTCCTCTGGGGTACCCTGGGTCTAAGTAAGTTTAGTAGCTAATGAATGGGGTTCTTCGAAACTGGATGTCGGTGATTCTCGGAAGACCCCATTGGTTTCGATGTGGAGGCCATATATGGGCATGAGGATCATCTCAAATGGGGTCTCCCGAGAATCACCTCCATCCAGTTCTGAAGAACCCCATTCATTAGCTACTAAACTTACTCAGACCCAGATTACCCCGTACCCCAGAGGAACCACAGAATGACACAAGACCACTAGATGTCAGTGATTCTCGGGAGACCCCATTGGTTTCGATGTGGAGGCCATATATGGGCATGAGGATCTTCTCCAATGGGGTCTCCCGAGAATCACCTCCATCCAGAACGACGTATACCTGATGGGATACGTCTAGCAGTCTTGTGTCGTTCTGTGGTTCCGTTTACGCCCATATCTGGGTCCTCTGGTGTACCCTGGGTCTGAGTGAGTTCCGAAGAACCCCATTCATTAGTACTAAACTTACTCAGACCCAGGGTACACCAGAGGACCCAGATATGGGCGTAAACGGAACCACAGAATGACACAAGACTGCTAGACGTATCCCATCAGGTATACGTCGTTCTGGATGGAGGTGATTCTCGGGAGACCCCATTCGAGAAGATCCTCATGCCCATATATGGCCTCCACATTGAAACCAATTGGGTCTAACAAGAATCACTGACATTGAGTTCCGAAGAACCCCATTCATTAGTACTAAACTTAATGTCAGTGATTCTTGTTAGACCCAATTGGTTTCGATGTGGAGGCCATATATGGGCATGAGGCTCGTCTCGAATGTCCGAACCTACAGAGGGGTGTCCGTGTATTTTCCGGCGTGTGGCATGTGCGGAAATCTTGCGAATGGCAAAATGGAGAGCGGCTGTAAAATGTGTACAGATGGATTTTTGTCTTCATTATAAGGAAAAGGCGTCATTTTGTATTTCCATGTTGCCTGGATACAGACATCCATGCGAGGGAATATATAAATATATAATTATGGAGTATCTGTATAATTGCTGTAATGCCTTTGTTTGCAAATGTTCTGTATGACTATGATGTCATAAGGGTCTGAAAGCAAATACATCAATTACCCGTGCACTAATGTATCTTTAATTATAGGAGGTTATGGAAGGCTGAAGGGGCGGCACGGTGGCTTAGTGGTTTAGTATGTTCTTCTCTCAGTGCTAGGGATTCCCGGTTTGAATCCCAATCTGGGTGGAGTTCCCATGTTCTCTCCGTGTCCGTGTGGGTTTCCTCCGGGTTCTCCAGTTTCCTCCCACAGTCCAAAAACATGGATTAAGGTGAATTGAATTCTCCAAATTGCCCCATATAGAGTGTGAGTGAGTGTGTGCTCAGTGATAGATTGTCGTCCTGTCCTGGGTGCATCTGCCCAGCGCCCGAAACTTTCTCCCCTGGTAGGGCATGGGGAACCCCACCACGACCCTAGTAGAGGATAAAGTGGAAGATAATGGATGGATGAATGGAAGGATCCTTATGAGGGCGGCTTAGTGGTTTAGCATGTTCTCCTCTCAGTGCTAGGGATTCCCGGTTCGAATCCCAATCTGGGTGGAGTTCCAATGTTCTCCCCGTGTCCGTGTGGGTTTCCTCCGAGTTCTTAAGTTTCCTCCCACAGTCCAAAAACATGGATCAAGGTGAATTGAATTCTCCAAATTGCCCCATATAGAGTGTGAGTGTGTGCTCAGTGATAGATTGGTGTCCTGTCCTGGGTGTATCTGCCCAGCGCCCGAAACTTTCTCCCCTGGATGGGCATGAGGAACCCCACCGCGACCCTAGTAGAGGATAAAGTGGAAGATAATGGATGGATGAATGGAAGGATCCTTATGAGGGCAGCTTAGTGGTTTAGCATGTTCTCCTCTCAGTGCTAGGGATTCCCGGTTCGAATCCCAATCTGGGTGGAGTTTCCATGTTCTCCCTGTGTCCACATGGGTTTCCTCCGGGTTCTCCGGTTTCCTCCCACAGTCCAAAAACATGGATCAAGGTCAATTGGATTCTCCAAATTGCCCCATATAGAGTGAGTGTGTATCCAGTGATAGATTGCCCCCCCTGTCCTGGGTGTATCTGCCCAGCGCCCGAAACGTTCTCCCCTGGATGGCCCCAATAGAGGATAAAGCGGAAGATAATGGATGGATGGATACCATAATAAGGGCGGCATGTTGGCTTAGTGGTTTAGCATGTTCTCCTCTCAGGGCTGGGGATTCCTGGTTCGAATCCCAATCTGGGTGGAGTTTCCATGTTCTCACCATGTCTGTGTGGGTTTCCTCCGGGTTCTCCGTTTTCCTCCAACAGTCCAAGAACATGGATCAAGGTCAACTGAATTTTCCAAATTGCCCCATATGGAGTGTGTCTGTGTGAGTGAGTGTGTGTCCAGTGATAGATTGGCGTCCTGTCCTGAGTGTATCTGCCCAGCGCCCTGATAGAGGATGAAGCGGAAGATAATGGATGGAGGGATGAGGCTGAAGATCCGGGTTCCGGAACCCAAGTCCACTATAAAGTTTCCTGCTTGAGGGCCCCTAACTCCCAGTGCTCCGGCATTATACGTAACAAAAAAAAAAAATAACACAGACATTGTATTAAAAAAACGTTTATTCACAAAGACACAGGGAGGCATTATTATAAACCACAAAAAAACAAAATGTATGCGAGGAAAATTATTTGGACTCCCATGCATCTCACCGTCGGGACCTCCTTGGGCACCCGCCCTCCATCCGAGAAGGTTGGGATGATTCTCAGCGCTGCAGCTGCAGACGTGGACGGGGTGGTGGTGGTGCTCCACCTTACTGCTCCACCCTGTGGATGCAGGATCAGAGACGGTAGGTCGCTGCACGGTTGGTGTTGTTGATTCTCTAATCCTCAGTTCATGCTCAGGGGACTCATACAGGATGCTGGCGGCTGAACATCCGTGTCACCACAGCACTGAGTCATCCGCCACCTGAATAACACCCACCCGAGGTGCGACGAGGAGCCTCATCAAACCAAACAGAGGGTTCACACACACACACACACACACACACACTGAGGATTTTAATGAGGCAGAGCCATTCAGCATCTTCAACAACTCAAAACACTGTGTGTGTGTGTGTGTGTGTGTGTGTATACGTATTTGCATATGTACGTACAACTGCGTGGAAGCGTGTAATGTGTAAAGTATTTACATCCGTGTGCGTGATTGTGTGTTTGCATAAGTATGTACAACCGTGTGTGTGTGTGTGTGTATGTAAATAAGATGGTGTGTGCATTATGTGTGATTGTGTTTATTTATATATGTGTGACTCAGTGGCGTGTTCAGTGCATGTTTGTTATAAAAAGTAGGTGTGTGATTTGTGTGTTTGCATGAATATTTACAACCGTGTGTATGTGTGTGTAAGTATGTATATAAGTGGGTTTGTGTGTTTGTATATGTGTGTGCGTGTGTTTGTATGTGTGTAAATAAATGTATGAATGTGTGTGTGCACATGTTATATTTAATATATTTCTATTTATATAAATATTTATTTATATAAATATATTTTAAATATATATTATATATTGCCAAATATATATATAGCCAAACATTTGTTATGTTTGATATTTGTTAATGCACACGTGTGCTTATTTATATATATCACCAACCGACCAACCCACCAATATATATATCACTCACACAGACCCACTCACTCACTCACACAGACCCACTCTATATGGGGCAATTTGGAGAATTCAATTGACCGTGATCCATGTTTTTGGACTGTGGGAGGAAACCGGAGAACGCAGAGGAACCCATGTGGACACGGGGAGAACATGGAAACTCCACCCAGATTGGGATTCAACCGACTGACCAACCACATATACATACACATGCAGCTAATACAAACACACACGTATTACTATAGAAATACACACCACATACTTTTAAAAATACACTTGCACCGAACACACATACATTTACATATTTTATATATATATATATATATATATATATATATATATACATATATATATATATATATATATATATATAAACACACACCTACTTTAATGACACGTGCATGGAACATATACACACACACACACACACATATATATATATATATATATATATATATATATATATATATATATATATATATATATAAAATATGTAAATGTATGTGTGTTCGGTGCAAGTGTATTTTTAAAAGTATGTGTGTGTGTATTTCTATAGTAATACGTGTGTGTTTGTATTAGCTGCATGTGTATGTATATGTGGTTGGTCAGTCGGTTGAATGATTGGTGGGTTGATTGGTCGGTCATTCGATTGATTGGTGGATTGATTGGTCGGTTGGTCAGTTGATTGGTGGGTTGGTCGGTCGGTTGATTGGTCGGTTGGTCAGTTGATTGGTGGGTTGGTCGGTTGGTTGGTTGGTCGGTTGATTGTTGGGTTGATTGGTCGGTCGGTCTGTTGCCCCTCAGATGTTCTGCGTGCTGGTGGTGCTTGGCGCGGCTTCTGAAACTGACATTCTGCTGAGCTTCTTGTTGTGGAGCAGCGCGCCGCACCCAGGTACGTGTTTCACCACCAAGCGCAGGAGCTCGTTCCGAAAGCGCACCCCCACGAAGGCGTATAGTATGGGGTTAATGCAGCAGTGCAGGATACCGATGCTCTCCGTCACCAGCAGCCCCTGAGCCAGCGACCCGTGAGCCTTGCAGTTCAGCTCCAGCACCTTCCGCTTCACCAAGGAGTCCACGAAAAGGGTGAGGTTATAGGGCAACCAGCACAAACAGAAGACCAGCGTGACAATGAGCGCCAGACGGATGGCGCCCTGCTTCTGCAGACTCTGCTGACTCTGGTGGAGCGTGGACACCACGCAGGTGTAGCAGTAACCCATGATGACCAGGGGCAGGAGAAAGCACAGGTGAGTCAGCAGGCGCCTGACCAGGGACCAGCTGACGCCATGGGTACCGTGGTCGTTGAAATAGCAATGGTACTGCGTCTGGTTGTTCCAATCGGGCTTGACCGACAGGAAGACGGCGTCGGGCAGGGCCGCCGCCAGGCAGAAGAGCCAGAGCAGGACACAGATGACGTTGACGGTGCGGGGCCGCCGGGTCCGGAGGCTGGAGACGGCGTGCACGACGGCGAGGTAGCGGTCGAAGCCGATGCAGGCCAGGAGCAGGTTGCTGCACAGGAAGTTCAGGCGGTGCAGCAGGCCCACGATCCTGCACAGGAAGTCGCCGAAGATCCAGCCGTGAATCAGCTCGGCCACGCCGAACGGCAGGGTGAGGAGCAGGAGGAGGTCGGCCAGCGCCAGGTGCAGCAGGTACAGGTCGGTCATCCGCAGGTGGGCACGGCGCCGCAGGAGGATCAGCAGGAGCAGGCCGTTTCCCACGAGGCCGAGCAAAAAGGCCACGCTGTAGAACAGTGGCTGGAACACCGCGTGGTACAGGTGCAGGCTGGCCTCCAGGTTGTCGCACGTATATTCTGCGGAGGGCATGAGGCTCTCCGAGAAGTTCTCGTATTCAAGGGCATAGTCGTTTGAAAACTGAGGACGAGAGAAGGGAAGACATTTGTTTTGGACGCTCTGAAATGACCAAACATTATTGTGATACTTCGTGGGTTCCCCTGAGGCACCTCAGGTATCTCAACTTGGTGGCATCTCTGCTTTGGAGACCATGCTCAAGAGCCCACATTGGTAACTTTTGGTGGAGTCAGGTTTGGACATCCATCCATCCATCCATTATCTTTCGCTTTATCCTCTACTAGGGTAGGGTCCCCATGCCCATCCAGGGGAGAACGTTTCGGGCGCTGGGCAGATACACCCAGGACAGGACGCCAATCTATCACTGGACACACACTCACTCACACACACACTCTATATGGGGCAATTTGGAGAATTCAATTGACCGTGATCCATGTTTTTGGACTGTGAGAGGAAACCGGAGAACGCAGAGGAACCCATGTGGACACGGGGAGAACATGGAAACTCCACCCAGATTGGGATTCAAACCGGGAATCCCTAGTGCTGAGAGGGGAACATGCTAAACCACTAAGCCACCCGGATTTGGAAAGTGTTTTGACTTTCCAGCTATCTTCACTAACTGTGCCATTTCGGATGCCCAAGTTCTTTCCATCCATCCATTATCTAACGCTTTATCCTCTACTAGGGTCGCTGGGGGCTGGTTTAGCATGTTCTCCTCTCAGCGCTGGGGATTCCCGGTTCGAATCTCCATCTGGGTGGAGTTTCCATATTCTCCCCGTGTCCGCGTGGGGTTCCTCCGTGTTCTCCGTGTGTTTGTGTGAGTGAGTGTGTGTGTGTGTCCAATGATAAATTGGTGCCCTGTCCTGGGTGTATCTGCCCAGCGCCCGAGACGTTCTCCCCTGGATGGGCATGGGGAACCCCTTCGCGACCCTGATAGAGGATAAAGCGGAAGATAATGGATGGACATCAGCCATCAACGTTTTCTAAATGGCCATTGCATCGGTTCGGCTGCCTGTACCTCCACCCTAATAAATAATCGAGAAATAAAAGAGTCGAGTTCCGAGACGTTTGACACCCCGCCGTTCAAAACGATGGAAGCCTGACCTCAGAATTATTGCCAGCTGTGGTGGAGACAGGAAACGGTGTAACGCTTAACTGCAGGCTTTTAAGTCAAAATAGATTGTAGACCCCAAACTGCATCCGCATTCAAATTTAATGAACTTATTCTATAAATAAGACCCCACCGTGTTCTGATTCACGGTGCAGTCCACCGTCCCTCTCAGAGTTCTAATTAGGTTCTAATAAGGGGGGGGGGGGGTTGGAGCTAATTTAAAAAAAAAAAAAATAAAAAAAAAAGTCACCCCATTGTTAAAGGGTGATATTTAATTCTACACAGAGACACTTTATTAATCTGTGTTTAATACGCCGGAGTAATCGATTTCCAATCAGCCAATCGAATCCATGCATTTTAATCAAAACAAACCAGGATCGCTGTACAAGGATCAACTTAATGAATTAATTAATCCGCCGTACTCACCGTATAGGACTCCGGCTCTGTTATCACACTCATCTTGTCCTCTGGTCTTCAGCGGTTCTGATATTTCTGAAGCAGGAACTTCAACAAAACCCTCAGCCAGGCGTGTTTCCAGGAAGCATTGTTTTTTGCCACTCTATCGGGTTCTGACTATTTCTTCTTCTTTTTTTTTCTTTTTCTACCTTCTACACCCACCTTTTATTCCGGTATCTGAGATTTAAGTATGAGCATGGTCACATGGTGCTGCTGCCTGGAACCTCGTCCCTGAAATGGGGCAGATGTTCTCCACCCATCAGCCGAGCGCTGGTGCAGTTCTGAGGAATTTCTTTAGAACATTAACACATATAGCCACTTACGAAGATCCGCGTTCCGTGGTCGGGTTCCGAGCGCAGGGTCGTTATGATACAGCACCTTTGGAGAAATCAGGGTTAAGGGCCTTGCTCAAGGGCCCATAATTGTAAATATGATGAGTCGGGGGGTTTAAACCTTTAACCTTCAGACTGATAGCTCAGCCACTTAATTGAAATGAAATTAGTTGAATTAGTTAAATTAGGGCGGCACGGGGACTTAGTGGTTTAGCATGTTCTCCTCTCAGCACTAGGGATTCCCGGTTCGAATCCCCATCTGGGTGGAGTTTCCATGTTCTCCCCGTGTCCGCGTGAGTTTCCTCCGGGTTCTCCGGTTTCCACCCACAGTCAAGGTCATGGATCAAGGTCATGGATCAAGGTCAATTGAATTCTCCAAATTGCCCCATATAGAGTGTGTCTGTGTGAGTGAGTGTGTGCCCAGCGATGGATTGGCGCCCTGTCCTGGGTGTATCTGGACAGAAACATTCTTCCCTGGATGGGCATGGGGAACCCCCCCCCCCCCCCCCCCCCCCCCCCCCGCAACCCTAATAGAGGATAAAGTGGAAGATAATGGAAGAATGAATGAGTTTATCCTAAATTGATTCTGCTTGTAAAGTATAACATTTAGTAGAAAATGGGAAATTTATCCAAAGAAAATAAAAAATAATAAATTACCACTAATTAGTTAATTAACTGGTCATTTATTTTAATTGATTCATTTATGTTGTCGTCGATGATGAATAATTATGCAAAGTTTCAGCTTAATTGGATTACAGGACGTGGGTGAAATAGTGGGGGGTTGGGGGGGGTTGGGGGGGTTGGGGTGCTGGGCAGATACACCCAGGACAGGATGCCAATCTATCACTGGGCACACACTCACTCACACAGACACACTCTATATGGGGCAATTTGGAGAATTCACTTGACCTTTATCCATGTTTTTGGTCACTGTGGGAGGAAAACGGAGAACCCGGAGGAAACTCACGCGGACACGGGGAGAACATGGAAACTCCACCCGGATTGGGATTCGAACCAGGAATCCCCAGCGCTGAGAGGCGAACATGCTAAACCGCTAAGCCAGTGATTCTCAATTATTTTCTGTTAAGTCCCCCCTAGGAAGAAGAAAACATTTTGCGCCCCCCCCCCCACACACACACACGCACACTCACTTCACCCCCCCCCCCCACATGATTTATCCCCCCAAATTTATCAAAAATGGGATAAATTATTATTAATTATAATTATAATATTATTTTATATATTATAATATTAAATAAATATTATATATAATTAAATATTATATGTAATTATAATAATATTGAATTATAATAATTATTATTATTTTTATACACCCACTGTAGTATGATTCGTCTATAAATTTGTTATAAATACAACTCTTTTATAGCAATGTCTCCTTATTAACAATAAAGAAAACAAAAAAGAAAGAAATATAGATCAACTTAGAACAAAGAATCATTTGATTAACTTTGTTTTTTATTTTGTAACAGAAACCAATAAAATCCTTATTTAAACGTGAAACATTTTTGAACCGACTGGCATTTGATACTGAAAAATGAAATGAAATAAAATCAAT
Organism: Corydoras sp. C115; assembly: GCA_019802505.1. NCBI lineage: Eukaryota > Metazoa > Chordata > Actinopteri > Siluriformes > Callichthyidae > Corydoras > Corydoras sp. C115. Next base: position 23,365 of record JAFMOC010000820.1, on the reverse strand, counting down.
AAATAATAATAAATTCAAATTCATCAGCAACATTCATTCAGGAGCACAATTTATTAACACTTTAACCAACAAAACAAAGATTAATACAACAATTTGTGCTGTTTTTTTTTTTTTTTTTTTTTTTTTGAGGAAGTCAGAACTAATGTCTCCAACGCGTCCGTTTTGCAGCACAGCTTTTCTGGAGTAGCTTTCATAAAGCGTTAATATTTGCTGGCTCTGTGCGTCACGTTTACGATAAAAAGCTCAAGCGGTTATCGGCGTGATTGGGGTGTAATGACTTTAAGTGACGCCTTCATTTATTTGGTTTCACGCTGTCCACTGCCAACATTTTAAGACACAGCAGACACATTGGTCTTTCTTCCCACCTCAGTTACAGTGAAGTTACAGTTACAGTGAAGCCAGGCGCTACATTCGCTTCGACATTTAGTTTTCGGTCGACTTTTGTTGCTCTCATTGTCTTCGTCTCCTCTCCGCTTTTCTCTCCGCCATCCCTGTTAAATATTTTCCCATGTTGTCTCTTGAGGGTTTGTTCAGTACACTTAATATCACTTGCTCTGTGATTTCTTGTTATGCGCCCCCCCATGCACCACACTGCGCGCCCCACTACACAGACAAACATATGAAGCTGATATGGGGGGGGGGGGGGTAATAATAAATAAATAGGCTCAATTTGGGACACTTGTTTAGACACGCACCGTCTGTGGGGTTACAATGGCCCTCTGTGCATTTATGATATGGCAACATGTGCACTTGCACTCAAAGGGCACTTTATTAAGGGCACTTCCTAACATGTATTTGTTGGTGGAGAGCTGCGAAAACGGACCTTGAAAATAGAAACCCGTTGGAATGAATTTTTATTTATTTATTTATTTTGGATTCTATCTGATGAGAAATGAAAAACAAGCATCTGGAAAGCTGTTACCAATAAGAATAAATGCAAAAGCCAGCATCTATAAGGGCATAGCGGTGCATCGGTGCTCATTATATGGGTGACCTACACGCACAGCACCAGTCAGCAGGTTGGACACGCCCCCTTTTTTCTCCATCCTCCTCCTCCATCTCCTCCACTTACCATATAGATAGAGTTTGTAGTTTTACAATTCCAGACTGTAGTCAATCTGTGTTCTTTGTTGTTGTTAGTCCCCTGTTGCTTCTCTGGAGGTTCTCTATTGGTCAGGAGCATCACAGAACAGGTATCATTTGGGTGGTGGATTGTTTATTGTTGGTTCTGCAGTGACATGATGTGGTGAGGGGGTTTTAGTGCAGCAGTGCTGCTGGAGTTTCATTTAAACACCTCAGTGGCACTACTGGGATAGGAATAATGCACCCACCACATAATACCAGCTCTGTGGTGCTACTATTGAGGTCTTTATTATTAGAGAACAGAGTACAGTATGTACTGAACTCCACAAACAGATGGACTACAGTGTCATGACTACAGTAGAATTACAAATGCCATCTTTAGGGTAAGTGGAGCATAAAAAGGGGGTCTAAAAGGGGTCAGTTGCCTCTGCCCATGCGTACTTTTATGACAGTACATGGGGTAAAGCTGAGGGCAGGTGGTGGCTGAATGAAACCTGAACCTAACACCTCAGCAGGACGCAGGTCTGTTAATCTCTGTCACCCACGAGAGTAACGTTCACTCCCAAATGTCATTTACACCGGAAACACGAGTGTGAACAAAAGAAAGTATTGTTCCAGTTAGTGATTGAATGAGGGGGAGGATGTGGGATGCCGAAGCGTTGAAAAGTACCAGGTCCTTCCCCAAAGAACATCTAAATGACGTGTTCAGCAAAACGCCATGCGATAACCGAAATAAACATGTCCATTTTTTATGTTTTTTTGCGTTCTGGGGATCTTTTTATCGTCCTTTTTTAGATTAATAAGCATTTGTATGCTGATTGCATGCAGTGTTTCCAACTCCTCAGTAAGGAACGCAGCTATTGGCTGTCCTAAAGGTAAAGACGGCGGCATATGACGTCATTGCTTAATTTGCATAGTGGTCATTTTGCGCAGATTTGAAACTGTAGAATGAATAAATAACCTTATGAGCGTGAAGCAAGTGAGTAAAACATCCATCCATCCATTATCTTCAGCTTTATCCTTTATTAGGGTTGGGGGGGGGGGTCCCAGGACAGGAAACTAATCTATCACACACACACACACACACACACTCTGTATGGGGCAATTTGGAGAATTCAATTGACTTGATCCATGTTTTTGGACTGTGGGAGGAAACCGGAGAACCCGGAGGAAACCCACGGACATGGGGAGAACATGAAAACTCCACCCAGATGGGGATTCGAACCGGGAATCCCCAGCGCTGAGAGGGGAACATGCTAAACCACTAAACCACCTTGCCACCCTTGTGCGTAAAACACATCTCTCACAAACTCTATTTTGGGCTTTTAGTAATACTCTACTGTTCATATAGTATAATAAGACAAATATAAAGAATCGCTGAGTCAGCAACACTGCAGTGATTTTTTTTTATTAAAGAATTTGCAGCCAAGTTGGTGATAAAATAAAAAACATTACAAAGTTATAGGACAGGATTTATGAAGTATCAGAAGGATTCATGATCATCTTAAGACCAGAAAACAAAAGAGCGATCCACCACAGAAACTCCCCAGAGGATGATTTATTAAATAAAATTTAAACATGTTTAAAAAGGTTTAAACATTTTTACGGATCCATAGATTTTTTTTTATTGGGTCTATAGCATTCATATTTTGTAAATATATCTTATATATACATGTATATATATTTAAGATGGCTGTTTTTTTTTTTTTTTGTAGCGTTTTTAACTCATTTATAGGGGGGGGGGGGGTTTCCATGCCCGTCCAAGAGCTACCAACTTCACACAGATTAGGATTCGAACCTGGAATCCCCAGCACTGAGAAACGAACGTGCTTAATATATTCATTCATTATCTCCCGCTTTATCCTCTATTAGGGTCGCGGTGGGGTTCCCCATGCCCATCCAGGGGAGAACATCTCAGGCGCTGGACAGATAGACCCAAGACAGGGCGCCAATCTGTCGCTGGGCACACACTGTGCTTAATATATAATAATTGTAAAATAATAATATAATATAAAATAAAATAACATAACAGGCAGCACGGTGGCTTAGTGGTTAGCACGTTCGCCTCTCAGCGCTAGGGATTCCCGGTTCGAATCCCCATCTGGGTGGAGTTTCCATGTTCTCCCCGTGTCTGCATGGGTTTTCTCCGGGTTCTCCGGTTTGCTCCCACAGTCCGAAAACATGGATCAAGGTGAATTGAAATCTCAAAATTGCCCCAAATAGAGTGTCTGTGTGAGTGAGTGTGTGCCCAGCGATGGATTGGTGCCCTGTCCTGGGTCTATCTGCCCAGCGCCCGAAATGTTCTCCCCTGGATGGGCATGGGATGGGCGGTGTTTATGCCCGTGACCCTAATAGAGGATAAAGCGGGAGATAATGAATGAATGAATGAATGTTATTTATTAGAACGAAAATGGGGTTTACTGAAATTATCATTATCTTCCATGTGGTGGTGGTGGTAGACTCCCCATTCCCATCCAGGGGAGAACGTTTCGGGTGCTGGGCAGATACACCCAGGACAGGATGCCAATCTATCACTGGACACACACTCTATATGGGGCAATTTGGAGAACTCAATTGATCTTGATTCATGGTTTTGGACTGTGGGAGGAAACCGGAGAACCCGGAGGAAACCCACACAGACGTGGGGAGAACATGGAAACTCCACCCAGATTGGGATTCCAACCGGGAATCCCTAGTGCTGAGAGGAGAACGTACTTTATTATAATAAGGGTTATAATAAAACACTCATTAGAACGAACGAACGAGGTTTAGTGAAAACAAAGAATGTATTGACTTTCAAGGGGGGGGGGGGGTTTATCAATTTTCTCCTTTAAGTTCCAAAATACGATGGCTTAGTGGTTTGGCATGTTCTCCTCTCAGCACTAGGGATTCCCGGCTCGAATCCCAATCTGGGTGGAGTTTCCATGTTCTCCCCGTGTCCGCGTGGGTTTCCTCCGGCTTCTCCGGTTTCCTCCCACAGTCCAAAAACATGGATCAAGGTCAATTGAATTCTCCAAATTGCCCCATATAGAGTGAGTGTGTGAGTGAGTGTGTGTCAGTGATAGATTGCCCCCCTGTCCTGGGTGTATCTGCCCAGCGCTCGAAACGTTCTCCCCTGGATGGGCATGGAGAACACCCCCCCCCCCCCGCGACCCTAGTAGAGGATAAAGCAGAAGATAATGGATGGATGGATGAACTGTTCGGCGATCACTGAACCGAACCCCGCGCTCGACTGAGTCGCTTCACCCGAGCCGACTCGCCGGTGCCGGGCGTCGTGTCACGTGATCGGCGGGAGGAGGGTTTAAAGCAGGCTGGAAGCCATCTTTCCCGTTCGGTTTAGACCCTGAAACAGCGCGTCCAGGCCGAACCCCGTTCCGCGGGCCATTGCGACCCGAGGACAGCATTCGAACCACCAAAACCACGAACCCGGCGGCGTCGCGGCGACGTTCGGTAAGTGCGCGCAGGCCCCGCCGGGAAGCGGGCCCCCTGACGGACGGAGCTCCGGTTCGCGGGCCGTGACCTTTTAAACGGCGTGCTGCGTGGCGTGGGAAGGTCCCCACGCGTGTTTTCGTTGCGGGTGGCGTCGTGGCTGTGCGTGGTGTGAGCGGCAGCCGCGTGTTCGTGGTGATTAACGGCGCGGCCTGCACCGGCTAACGCGGCTTAGCCTTTAGCATAACAGCAGGCAGGTAAATAAACGGCTCAGCTGCTTAGTTATTAATTATATTAATTAATATCGGCGTTTGGATGTTAATTATAATGTCTTAATGTCGTATGTCTTGGTGTTAATTGTAAATGTCGATATATTGATGCCTGTGAAGCCCTAATAGAAACACCGCGTCCCCACAAGGCTGTTAAAACCAGACCAGTGACGCGTTCTCATTAACACAGAACCGAACCTCACAGGCGCTTGATGTTAATCCGGGTCTTCAGCGGCGAGGACAACAGTTTGGGGAAGGCCGCGTCGGTCCCCCCCTCCCCCTGTGTGAGGTTCCACACAGAGCCTTAAGTCCACGCAGGGTTCTGTAAACGTCTTTGGTTCGGTTATTAAAGGGTCGGGGGGGGGGGGACGACAGTGAGCTCGTGATGGGGGGGGGGGGGGGTCACATACTTTTGGTGGAGTGTAAACATTCAGTTCTGCAGCTTCATCAGCGAATCTGTGCTGTGACGTCGCTGCAGCACACCAGCCCTGTGGCTGTTATATTACCCCCCCCCCCCTAACCACCCGTGACCTGTGTAACACTCTTGCCCCCCCCTCCTGCTCTTTGCCCCCTCTCATGTATGTTCTTTTACACTGTTTTGTATTTCGGGGTCACCTCTAGTTATGAATGGCCTGTGCCCTGACCCCCCCCACCCCCCGTTTCTCACTCATTGTACCCCTTTTTGCCCCAGGTCACCATCATACACCTCATAAATTCTCACTCATTCTCACTTTGTGCCCCCACCTTGCAGCGCTATTGCCCTCAGTGCCTACCAGTTCTCACTCGTTACACCCCCCCCCCACACACACACACACTCACTCTGTTCTCACTCTGTGCCCTTCCCTGCAACAAAGAACCACGTCTTTGGTTCGGTTATTAAAGGGTCGGGGGGGGGGGGCTGGACATTGAGCTTGTGATGGGGGGGGGGGGGGGGTCACATACTTTTGGTGGTAGTGTAACACTCTTGTCCCCCCCCCCCCTCCTGCTCTTTGCCCCCTCTCACGTTCCTCATGTATGTTCTTTTACACTGTTTTGTATTTCGGGGTCACCTCTAGTTATGGATGGTCTGTGCCCTGACCCCCCCCTCCCCCCCCTGTTTCTCACTCATTGTACCCCTTTTTGCCCCAGGTCACCATCATACACCTCATAAATTCTCACTCATTCTCACTTTGTGCCCCCTCCTTGCAGCGCTATTGCCCTCAGTGCCCACCAGTTCGCACTCGCTACACCCCCCCCCCCCCCACACACACACACAGTTCTCACTCTGTGCCCCCCTCCCTGTAACAAAGAACCACGTCTTTGGTTCGGTTATTAAAGGGTCGGGGGGCTGGGGGGGGGGGGCTGGACATTGAGCTCATGATGGGGGGGGGGGGGTCACATACTTTTGGTGGAGTGTAAACATTCAGTTCTGCAGCTCAGTGAATCTGTGCTGTGACATCACTGCAGCACACCAGCCCTGTGGCTGTTGTATTACACCCCCCCCCCTCCATCCACCCACCCATGACTTGTAACACTCTTGTCGTCCGTCCCCCTCCCCTCCTGCTCTTTGCCCCCTCTCACGTTCCTCATGTATGTTCTTTTACACTGTTTTGTATTTCGGGGTCACCTCTAGTTATGGATGGTCTGTGCCTTGAACCCCCCCCCCCCACCACACTTTTTGCCCCAGGTCACCGTCGTACACCTCACAAATTCTCACTCATTTTACCCCCCCCCCCCGGTTCTCACTTTGTGCCCCCTCCCCGCAGTGCTATTGCCCTCAGCGCCCACCAGTTCTCACTCGTTGCAACCCCCCCCCCTCACAGTTCTCACTCTGTGCCCCCTCCCTGCAACAAAGAACCATGTCTTTGGTTCGGTTATTAAAGGGTTAAGGGGGTGAATGGGGTCACATACTTTTGGTGGAGTGTAAACATTCAGTTCTGCAGCTTCATCAGCGAATCTGTGCTGTGACATCACTGCAGCACACCAGCCCTGTGGCTGTTATATTACACCCACTCACCCCCCCCCCCCCCCCCGTCCACCCACCCATGACCTGTAACACTCTTGTCGTCGTCCCCCCTGCTCTTTGCCCCTCTCACGTTCCTCATGTGTGTTCTTTTACACTCTGTTTTGTATTTCGGGGTCACCTCTAGTTATGGATGGTCTGTGCCCTGACACCACCACCACACTTTTTGCCCCAGGTCACCGTCGTACACCTCACAAATTCTCACTCGTTACACCCCCCCCACACACACACACAGTTCTCACTCTGTGCCCCCTCCCTGCAACAAAGAACCACGTCTTTGGTTCGGTTATTAAAGGGTTAAGGGGGTGAATGGGGGGGGGGGGGGGTCACATACTTTTGGTGGAGTGTAAACATTCAGTTCTGCAGCTTCATCAGTGAATCTGTGCTGTGACGTCGCTGCAGCACACCAGCCCTGTGGCTGTTATTACACCCCGTCCACCCACCCGTGACCTGTAACACTCTTGTTTCCCCCCCCCTGCTCTTTGCCCCCTTTCACGTTCCTCATGCATGTTCTTTTACACTCTGTGTTTTCGAGGTCACCTCTAGTTATGTATGGTCTGTACCCTGACACCCCCCCCCCCCCGTTTCATTGGTAAACCCCCCCCCCACTTTTTGCCCCAGGTCACCGTTGTACACCTCACAAATTCTCACTCATTGTATCCCCCTCTGGTTCTCACTTTGTGCCCCCTCCCTGCAGTGCTATTGCCCTCAGTGCCCCTCTAGTCATCTCTAGTTATGGATAGTCTGTACCCTGACCCCCCCCCCCCCCCCCCCCCCCCCCCCCCCCCCCCCCCCCCCCCCCCCCCGGTTCTCGTTGTACCCCCCCCCTCTGTGCCTCCCTTGTACACCTCACCCCATCTCGCATATTGTACCCCCCTGATTCTCACTTTCTGCCCCCTCTTTGCAGCGCAATTGCCCTCAGTGCCCACCAGTTCTCACTCATTATACCCCCCCACACCGATTATCTCTCTCTGCCCCTAGTTCTGGATCTGTGGCCCCTCCCTCTAGCACTCTTACTCTCTGTACTTTTAGTTCTCGCTTGCTATACACCCCCCCCCCCCCCCGTTCTTGATTTCTGTCCTCTCTAATTGATCTGTGCCCCCCCACAGTGCTTTTGTACTTTGTGCTCCTGTTCTCTCTCATTGTACCCCCCCGTTCCCTCTCTGTGCCCCTCCCTGTGCTTTTGCTCTGTGCCCCACTTCCCCCCCCGTACCCTCTCTGTGCCCCTCCCTTCAGTCCTTTTGCTCTGTGCCCCACTTCTTGTTCATTGTTCCCCCCCCCAGTTCCCTCTCTGTGCCCCCCCTGCAGTGCTTTTGCTCTAGTTGCCCCACTTCATTGTACCCCCCCAGTTCCCTCTCTCTGCCCCTAATTTTAGATCAGTGCCCCCTCCTCTAGCTCTCCTGCCCTTTGTGCCCTTAGTTCTTGCTTGCTGTACACCTCTCAGTCTTCCTCATTGTAACCCTGCCTGTTCTTGCGCTCTATATCCCCTCCTACACTTTGCACATTTTGCCCCCCCCCCCCCCCCCCCCCCCGTCACTCATTGTACCCCCAGTTTTCACTCTGTGCCCCCTCCATAAAGCCA
>JAFMOC010000820.1:0-10000 GCA_019802505.1 Corydoras sp. C115 | reverse complement strand
CCCCATTGAACTGACTGCGGTTCCGTTCCTCGACCCTCATGAGTTTCACCGGCCGCTTTATTAGATACACTTTACTATAACTGATTCAAAATCCTGATTTTGGGTGGCACAGAGGCTTGGTGGTTTAGCATGTTCTCCTCTCAGTGCTGGGGATTCCCGGTTTGAATCCCAATCTGGGTGGAGTTTGCATGTTCTCCCCGTGTCCACTTGGGTTTCCTCCGGGTTCTCCGGTTTCATCCCACAGTCCAAAACATGGATTCAAGGTCAATTGAGTTCTCCAAATTTCCCCATATAGAGCGTGTGAGTGAGTGTGTGCCCAGTGATAGATGGGCGTCCTGTCCTGGGTGTATCTGCCCAGCGCCCGAAACGTTCTCTCCTGGATGGGCATGTAGAACCCCCCCCCCCCCCCCATCACCACCCTAGTAGAGGATAAATTGGAAGGTAATGGATGGATGGTCTGTAGAGCATGTTCTCCTCTCAGCACTAGGGATTCCCGGTTCGAATCCCAATCTGGGTGGAGTTAGCATGTTCTCCCCATGTCCACGTGGGTTTTCTCCGGGTTCTCCGGTTTCCACCCACAGTCCAGAAAAATGGATCAAGGTGAATTGAATTCTCCAAATTGTCCCATATTGAGTGTGTGAGTGAGTGTCTAGTGATAGATTGCCCCCCCCCCCCCCCCCCCCCCCGTCCTGGGTGTATCTTCCCAGCGCCTGAATGGGCATGGGGAACCCCCCCCACGACCCTAGTAGAGGATAAAGCAGCAGATAATGGATGGATGAAAATCCTGTTAAGTATGATGTCATCACGCAGTCCTTTGCAGCAACAATGCCCCGCCCCCATTTCGCAGCTTCTGAATGACTGGAGATGCTGCAACCGTGGAGACCAGGATCCAATGCTCCTCCCCACACACGCCACCTCACCCGTTGGTCCTTCTGTGTGCGCAGGCGGACAAGTTGCTGTCCCAGGACTTTGTGCAGATGATGGAAGAGCTTCTGAGCTTCCTCCCCAAACAGAGGCAGATCCTGCTCTACTCCGCCACCTTCCCGCTGAGCGTGCAGAAGTTCATGGTAAGCAGTCTGAGGGTGAAGGGCGTCTGGATCCTCCATTGTCTCGCTTCTATTGACCCGTGACACCTCCACCTCCCCTTACTCCATGCAGAATGCTCATCTACAGAAGCCCTACGAGATCAACCTGATGGAGGAGCTCACCCTGAAGGGAGTGACCCAGTATTACGCCTATGTGACTGAAAGGCAGAAGGTCCATTGCCTTAACACGCTGTTCTCCAGGGTACACGAGTCTCCATCCCCAGACCTCCATTAGCCCCCCCCTGGCTGCTGGTCTGGTGTGTAATGTGTGTTTTGGTTTGTTCTTCAGCTGCAGATCAATCAGTCCATCATCTTCTGTAACTCCTCCCAACGGGTGGAGCTCCTGGCCAAGAAGATCTCTCAGCTTGGGTATTCGTGCTTCTACATCCATGCCAAGATGAGACAGGTGAGCAGATCTGTAGAACATCCACCCCCCCAACTGGGTTATACTTGCAGCTCCACCTACAATATAGATGGACTTTGTAGTCTATGGAACCACCAGTTGGAGGTGCTTTTTGGGTGGTGGATGAGTTGGTCAGAGTGGAACAAATGAGCTATGGTCTTATTATATGCCTACAAGGTGGAGCAATCGGGTGGTTGTGTCTGAATACACCCCACCATTCCCCCCATGAGTCCAGTCTAGAACATCCTGCATCCATCCACCTCATCAGTCTGAATGTAGAGATATGAAGGTGTAGCTGGTGGATGTGTGTAGTTCACTGTAATTCTTCTGTGATGCCTAACGGTTCCTCCTCCCATCTGTGCAGGAACACAGGAACCGTGTGTTCCATGATTTTCGGAACGGCCTGTGCCGGAACCTCGTGTGTACAGGTGGGTGCTCTCTGATGGAGGTGGAGATGTGTGTGTGGTGTGGTGTAGGTTCCTCACGTTCCACCTGTTCCCCCGTTTCAGATTTGTTCACGAGGGGCATCGACATCCAAGCGGTCAACGTGGTCATTAACTTCGATTTCCCCAAACTGGGCGAGACGTACCTCCATCGCATCGGCAGGTCTGGTAAGTGTTCTGAGCGTGCCGTGATGTCGTCATATTCTCCCCGGCGACCAGATCTGAATCCATTAAGATCTTGGTGGATGTGGGGGCGGGAACAGCACGGTTCTTGGTGGTTCTCGGCCCACATTAAAAACCTGATGGAGGTTCGATCTTCATGGGAACCGGGTTGGTGGTTTGGTTCACACCAGAGTTTGGACCTCATGGTTCTGTAGAAATTCAATACGGTGTTTTTATTTTATTTATTTGTTTATTTCCATCCATTATCTTCCGCTTTATCCTCTATTAGGGCGCTGGGCAGATACACCCAGGACAGGGGGGCAATCTATCACTGGACACACACTCACACCACACACATTCACTCCATATGGGGCAATTTGGAGAATTCACTTGACCTTGATCCATGTTTTTTGGACTGTGGAAGGAAACAGGAGAACCCAGAGGAAACCCACACAGACACTGGGAGAACAGGCAAACTCCACCCATATTGGGATTCAAACCGAGAATCCCTAGAGCTGAGAGGAGAACATACCAAGCCACCTTGCCATCCTTTTTTATTTTCATTCATTCATTATCTCCCGCTTTATCCTCTATTAGGGTCACGGTGGGGTTCCCCATGCCCATCCAGGGGAGAACGTTTCGGGCGCTGGCCAGATAGACCCAGGACAGGGCGCCAATCCATTGCTGGGCACACACTCACTCACACAGACACACTCTATATGGGGCAATTTTTGAGAATTCAATTGACTTGATCCATGTTTTTGGACTCTGGGAGGAAACAGGAGAACCCAGAGGAAACCCACACAGACACGGGGAGAACATGGAAACTCCACCCAGATTGGGATTCAAACCGAGAATCCCTAGAGCTGAGAGGAGAACATACCAAGCCACCTTGCCATCCTTATTTATTTCAATTAATTAATTTTATTATCGTCTTGCACTGGGTGGTGCAGTGACTTAGTGGTTTAGCATGTTCTCCTCTCAGCGTTAGGGATTCCTGGTTCGAATCCCAATCTGGGTGGAGTTTCCATGTTGTGTCCACGTGGGTTTCCTCCGGGTTCACTGGTTTCCTCCCACAGTCCAAAAACATGGACCAAGGTCAATTGAATTCTCAAAATTGCCCCATTTAAAGTGTATCTGTGTGAGTGCCCAGCGATAAATCCCCCCCCCCGTCCTGGGTGTTATCTACCCAGCGCTGGGTTACGATTCGTAACGAATACGGTGCACCGTTGCACCCCGAGATGGAGCATACAAACTGGCCGGTCTGTCTGGTTCCTCCTTTAATCGTGTCCGTGTGTGTCCCTCAGGTCGATTCGGACACTTGGGTTTGGCCATTAATCTGATAACGTACGACGATCGCTTCAACCTGAAGGGCATCGAGGAGCAGCTGGGCACCGAGATCAAACCCATCCCCAGCAGCATCGACAAGAGCCTGTACGTGGCCGAGTATCACAGCGAGAGCAGCGAGGAGGTCAAACTGTAAGCAGAGGTAACGAAGCACAACAGGACACTAACGTAAAGCAACCGTGAAGCATGGTGGAGGCAGCATATTGTACCGCGGCATGACCGCCACACTGTATAATACACGATTCTGGATTTTGGGAACTTCATCTGTTGCCAGAGTTATAGTACTCTGCTAAATGGGGGAAGGGTGGTGTTACCCATACCCCCCCCACACACTGTTGGGGGGGGGGGTATGGATAAGGGGGTGGAGTCACAGACATGGTTATTGAATGATACTGAACCTGTCCTCTTGTTGTTGCAGATGACCGGCGGCGCCCCCATCCCTCTTCAATCCAGCACCCCACCTCCACCACCACCCACTTCATGTGTCGGAGAGGCACTTTGGTTTGTTCTCCACTCATTTATTTTTATTTTTACCCCCCCCACCCCCCCACCGATGAATTGCAGCGGGAGCGGAACCACGGCGACTCGATTAACGCTCCGAACCAGATGCACTCGAAGGACGAACCAATAAAAGGAGCACGTTTTTGTTTTCTTTTCTATTTATTACCTGAAGAAGGTGCGAGTCCCGCCCCCTGCCCCCTCCTCCCCCCCCAGCCAGTGCGCGACCCCTCCCACCCGGGTCGCCCCGTCTCGCTGTGCAGCACGGCCTCCGTTTGTGCTTTCGGTTCTCTGTATGAAGTGCCTTAAACACACCGACTTCTTGAAGTGACCCTATTTGGTTTTGTGACACCCCCCCCCCCCTCCCTGGACCACCCCACCCCCCACACTCTCATGCGACAGACATGTTGGTTTTTGGTTTTGTCGTCCTTTTCAGAGGACGCTCTCCTCCGGCGGTGCTTTTTCGTTTTGCGTGGAGGGTCACGCGGAGCAGACGTTGTGCTAGTGGAGAACCCAGGCTCCTCCCACATCCGTATCGATTTATGGGATGTGACCTCGCTCATGAAACGTGGGACTGATTTAGAATTTTTTTTTTCTTTTTTGATTTTGGTTCTACTTGGAACTTTCACGTAGTCCCTGAACCTTTACTGGGAGGAACCGTTTTGGAAGAATTTATTTTTTTTTTGTCCTCGATAGACCTGAATCTGCTCCGCCTTCAGTGCTGCAATACAACGAGACTTTGAGACTGTTCTCCGTTGGTTCTCCATCATTCTACCGAACCTTCTCCACCCCCCTCCCGTGGTGCGCCGCCGCTGTCCGCCGTGCCGTCCGGGGATGTTGTACACTTTGTAAATACCTTCTTTGCTTTTAACGACTCGTTTTAAAACAAGCTGATAGGCTGGCAACCTCGGGAGGCGGAGCTTCCTCGGTTCGGTTTGATTTTAGGTTTCGGATTTGATTTTTTTTTTTTTTTTTTTTTTTTTTTTTAATTATTATTATATATATTTTTTTTTCCCTCCAAGACACATTAAGTTCTAGAGTTCTTGGTTCCTGCTCGTGTTCTCAGACACGCCCCTTGGCGTCGACTCCAAGCACTTCATCTTGCGATTGGCCGGCAGTTGAAATTGAAATGCGCCGAGGTCCTCGGTTCTCGTTACGCTCCCTAAAGAGGGGTCCAGCCTTCCGCTTGTTTTTCTTTATCAAGGCACTCGATTGGTTCCTTGCTTCAAATGAGAGAGAGAGAGAAAGGGCGAGAGAGGGAAAGATGAGAACTATTTGCGTCGTGCCATTGAGCTTCTCGCTGCAGTGCAGCTATAGTTAGCAATCGGTTGGGGGGAGGAGGGTGGGGCGGGGCTTAACCATGATGTCACTGCCATCGGCCTTGGGACTTGATGCTTTCAGGGAACTTAAAAACGATGCAACTTTTTCGTTGAGGTCCAGTTTCCCTTTAGTGATCGCAGACATGATGTAACACAGGACTGGACTGGGTGGGATGGGGTGGGGGGGGGGCGGTCAGTGATGAATGGGGGGGGGTGGGAGAAGGGATGTTTTTGTATGGTTTAACACTACGTAACTGATGAACATCAGTGGGGGGGGGGGGTGTCTTCAAAATTTGTTCCAGCTTTAAGCTCAGTGTTGTGGAGGGGGGTGTTGTGTGTGTGTGTGTGTGGGGGGGGGGGGTGGGTTGCAGGATGTTGTTGGGTAAGTGTGGGTCAGTTGTTGGGTGAGTGTGGGTCAGTTGGGGGGGTGGGTGGGGGGGGTTGTGGGAGGTTGTTGGGTGAGTGTGGGTCGGGGGGGGTGTGTGGGGGTTGCGGGAGGTTGTTGAGTGAGTGTGGGTCGGGGGGGTGTGGGGGGGTTGCGGGAGGTTGTTGGGTGAGTGTGGGTCGGGGGGGTGTGGGGGGGTTGCGGGAGGTTGTTGGGTGAGTGTGGGTCGGGGGGGGGTGGGTTGGGGGGTTGCGGGAGGTTGTTGGGTGAGTGTGGGTCGGGGGGGGTGGGTTGGGGGGTTGCGGGAGGTTGTTGGGTGAGTGTGGGTTGGGGGGGGGTGGGTGGGGGGGATGCGGCGAGGTTGTTGGGTGAGTGTGGGTTGGGGGGGTGGGGGGTGGGGGGGATGCGGGAGGTTGTTGTGTGGGTTGGGGGGGTGGGTGGGGGGGATGCGGGAGGTTGTTGGGTGAGTGTGGGTCGGGGGGGGTTGCGGGAGGTTGTTGGGTGAGTGTGGGTGGGTCAGTTGGGATAGAGGGGGTTGTTGGGTTAAGTTGGTGGGTTGGAGGGGGTTGTTGGGTGGGTTGGAGTGTTGTTGGGTAAGTGGGTGGGCTGGAGAGGTTTGGAGGGGGTTGTTGGGTAAGTGGGTGGGCTGGAGCGGGTTGTTGGGTGGGTTGGAGGGGGGTTGTTGGGTGGGTTGGAGGGGGGTTGTTGTGTGGGTGGGTAAGAGGGGGGGGGGGTTGGGTGGGTGTTGGGTGGGTGGGTAAGAGGGGGGGGGTGTTGGGTGGGTGGGTTTTGTTTTGGAAATGGTTTAATGTTGATGCCCCTCCCTGGATGTTGTTCCTGTTTGACCCGATCGGGGGTGGGGGGGGGGGTGACCCTCAGATCGGGGGTGGCGAGGCGTTCTTTATTTTCGGTTCTGGCGTTCTTGCTGTGGGGGGCGTTCCCGTTCCAGTGCGTTCTCTGAAAGCCCCCCGCGGTGACCACGCCCAATCTGGACTCTCATTCTGTCCTTCACGGCGCCTCCTTATGGTCTCACTCGAACGGCACGATCCTTGATTCTGATTGGCCCGTTTTATTTTTCTTTATGGGGGGGGGGGGTTCTACCCAAAATCTAAATGCTATGCCGTGCGAGTGCCTTCAGAACAGCGTGAGAGTCCTGCAGGGGGCAGCAGCCTCCCTGTGCTTTAGACTTCTTGTCTAAATGTTAATTTATTTATTTTTAGTTGTTGACGTGTGGACCCTCGTCTCGTCCCCGCGGTCGCGGTGGGTGGGTGGGTGGGGTTGGGTTGGGGGGGGGGGGGTGTCCACCTGAGGTCCTGAGCTCGAGGACGTCTCGCCGCGCCGGTCGTCTCCTCGTTCTCCAGAAACCTCGAGCTCAGACCTCACATTTATTTTCTTTTTGGGTCGAAGCGCTGCTCTGATTGGTCTGTACGTTTGATTGACGGGATGTTGGGTGGGCGGGGCTTCAGAGGTTATGTGGAAAGGCTGCAGATGTACAGACCAATCAGTTTGGGGGTGGGGTGGGGGGGGAGGTAATTTGGACAAATCAATTTAATTCGGACTTAAATTTGGAGTTTAAAGCGGCAGGTGATTAAAAAGACCTGGATGTTAATTTCCTGAATTGGAATGTCGACTTTTGAGTTTGGTTCTTATTGGCGAGTCTCAGTGAAGCTTCTGTACCAAACGCAACGTGGACTGCAGACAAATTGGAACCTGTTGAAATAAAGCTCACTGAAATGTCCTGGTTGTCCTCGTGTCTTCATTCTGGACTTTTATTTTGGAACTTTAACAGACCTGCAGGTGTGTCTGCCTGTCTGTGTCTGCCTGTCTGTGTCTGTCTGTGTCTGCCTGTCTGCCTGTCTGTGTCTGCCTGTCTGTGTCTGCCTGTCTGTGTCTGCCTGTCTGTGTCTGCCTGTCTGTGTCTGCCTGTCTGTGTCTGCCTGTCTGTGTCTGCCTGTCTGTGTCTGCCTGTCTGTCTGTGTCTGTCTGCCTGTGTGTCTGTCTGCCTGTCTGCCTGTGTGTCTGTCTGCCTGTCTGCGTGTCTGTCTGCCCACCTATCTATGGGTCTGCCTGCCTGCCCGTCTGTGTGTCTACCTGCCCGTCTGTCTGTGTGTCTGCCTGTCTGTGTATCTGGTCAGTGTCTTCAGGTTCCCGCTCTGCTCGTCTTCACTGTTCATACAGATGGATGTTGTAGTTCTTTAGCTGCAGTCTGTAGTCCATCTGTTCAGTAATGATCAGACCCCCCCCACACACACACACACACACACACACACACACTAATTTAATCAGTTTAACACACTGATGCTGGTGGCACCACCTAGTGTTTACAGGTAGTGCTGCAGCACTGACCAGCTTAACACACACACCCCTCACATGTTAAAGACTCACAGTGGAGGGTTGTGAACAGAACTACAGACTGAAGCTTTAGAACTACAACATCCATCTACATGGCTGTGTGGTGGAGGAGGTGATGGAGCTGCTGTCCACATGTCCTGGGACACCTACTCAGCGCCGAGAAGCCTGGTTTGAGTCACACGGGTGGAGTCTCCAAGTTCTCCATGTATATCTGGGTTCTCTGGTTACCTCACAGTCCATCCATCCATTATCTTCTGCTTTATCCTCTGTTAGGGTCGGGGGGGGGTTCTCCATGTCCATCCAGGGGAGAACGTTTTGGGCGCTGGGCAGGTACACCCAGGACAGGGGGGCAATCTATCACTCACACAGTCACACACACACACTTAACACATTCAATTGACCTTGATCCATGGTTTTATACTAGGGGAGAACCCGGAGGAAACCCACACAGACATGGTGAGAACATGGAAACTCTACCTAGATTGGGATTCGAATCCCCAGTGCTGGGAGGAGAACATGCTAAAGCACTAAGCCACCGTTCCACCCCCTCTCACAGTCAAAAAACATTTATTCAAGGTGAGTTGGCTGCTCTAAATTGCCCCTATCGTGTGTGTGAGTGCATGACCAACTCCTTGTAAAAATGTGATGGTCACAGAGACGGACCGCTACACCAAACCGCTGCCATTAGAAACTAAAGGGCCTTCCCCAAACTGTTTCTGAGAAGCTGGAAGCGTGCAGTTGTCCGGCTGTTCGAACCCCTCTGTACTCTGTGGGGTGAGTAGGGGTGGTTGTTTGGTAGGTGGGGGGGGGGTATTTGTGGGTGGGACTTGTTTTGGAAACGCGCACCCATCTTCAGTGGGCGGAGCCTTTCCAGTGACGTCATCACCGTCTCAGGCGACTGACCTTAATTAATGATTAATTAGTACGCTGCTGGCGCCTCCTGCTGACCGTCTGGTGGAAAATGTTTTCATGATGCAGCTCTCATCATCTGAAGCCTCTGGTGTTAATATGCATGGTAATTGATGCCAACAGTTTGGGGAAGGCCCTTCTCCAGCATTGCTGTAACACTGGAATATAAAGCCTCCAGCCTTAATTAAGACTTTCACCGCAGACGTCCTGTTATTCATAAATATTTAAAAGCGGCACTGCTGCCCTCTTCGGGCGGAAAGTGGAAACGCTTTGTACTTCGTTCATTAAATTAGTCATTTTTTTCATACCGATGGACTTTCTAGTTCGACAGCCTGTAGTACATCTGTTTACCTACAGGTGGCTCCACCATTCCAACTTCAACAGAGCTGGTATTATTCAGGTGTTGGATGATTCTCAGCGGGACGGTGGCTTAGTGGTTTAGCATGTTCTCCTCTCAGCGCTGGGGCTTCCCGATTCGAATCCCCATCTGGGTGGGGTTTGCATGTTCTCTCTGAGTCCACGTGGGTTTCCTCCCACAGTCCAAAAACATGGATCAAGGTGAATTGAATTCTCCAAATTGCCCCATATAGTGTCTGTGTGTGTTCAGTGATAGATTGCCCCCCCTCCCCCCCATCCTGGGTGTATCTGCCCAGCGCCTGAAATGTTCTCCCCTGGATGGGCATGGTCCCCCCCCCCCCATAATGGATGGATGGATAAATCCCCATCTGGGTGGAGTTTGCATGTTCTCTCTGTGTCCGTGTGGGTTTCCTCCGGGTTCCTCCCACAGTCCAAAAACATGGATCAAGGTGAATTGAATTCTCCAAATTGCCCCATATAGAGTGTGTGTGTTCAGTGAGATATCCCCCCCCCCCCCCCCCCCCGTCCTGGGTGTATCTGCCCAGTGCCCGAAACGTTCTCCCCTGGATGGGCATGGTCCCCCCCCCCCATAATGGATGGATGGATGATTCTGAGCAGTGCAGTGTTAGTGTATGGTGCTGGTATGACCACTCAGTGGACACACCCACCTTATTGCTCCGCCTCTTCAGTCACATGCAGGATCAGGGTGGCTGGACAGTTTTGGGGTTCTGATCTGTGCG
>JAFMOC010000819.1:112500-127340 GCA_019802505.1 Corydoras sp. C115 | reverse complement strand
GCACTTGTCATCGTTAAGCAGACACTTACTAATGAGAGAGCAATACAAGTCAGACTGATTAGTTTGTTAATTATTAGTATTATTTAGCACTGTGGGAGGAACTCGGGTTCTTCCACTACGACCCCAATAGAACCACCACAGAGCAGGGGTTATGTGGGGGGTGCATTATTCCTATCCCAGCAGTGTCACTGAGGTGTTTAAATGCTGCACTAACCCCCCCCCCCCCCCCACCACATCAGTGTCACTGCAGAACTGACAATAAACAATCCACCACCCAAATGATACCTGTTCTGTGATGCTCCTGACCAACAGAGAACAGAGAACCAACAGGGGACTAACAACAACAAAGAACACAGATGGACTACAGTCTGGAATTGTAGAACTACAAAGTCCATCTATATGGTACATACTCTATATAGGGGCAATTTAGATAGGGGCAATTAGGAGCACATTCTTTAGGACACTTTGGAGAACAGAGAACCAACAGGGGACTAACAACAACAAAGAACACAGATGGACTACAGTCTGGAATTATAGACCTACAAAGTCCATCTATATGGTACATACTCTATATAGGGGCAATTTAGATAGGGGCAATTAGGAGCACATACTTTAGGACCAACAGAGAACAGAGAACCAGCAGGGGACTAACAACAACAAAGAACACAGATGGACTACAGTCTGGAATTGTAGAACTACAAAGTCCATCTATATGGTACACACTTATACACACACACTATATAAGGGCAATTTGAATGGGGCAATCTGAACACACTCCTTAGATAGGGGCATTCAGGGCACATACTTTAGGACACTGTGGAGAACAGAGAACCAACAGGGGACTAACAACAACAAAGAACACAGATGGACTACAGTCTGGAATTGTAGAACTACAAAGTCCATCTATATGGTACACACTCTATATAAGGGCAATTTAGATAGGGGCAATTTGGAGCACACACTTTAGGACCCTGTGGAGAACAAAGAACCAACAGGGGACTAACAACAACAAAGAACACAGATGGACTACAGTCTGGAATTGTAGAACTACAAAGTCCATCTATATGGTACACACTCTATATAAGGGCAATTTAGATGGGGCAATTTGGAGCACACACTTTAGGACCCTGTGGAGAACAAAGAACCAACAGGGGACTAACAACAACAAAGAACACAGATGGACTACAGTCTGGAATTAAAACTACAAACTCCATCTATATGGTTCACACTCATACACACACCATATAAGGGCAATTTAGATAGGGGCAATTTGGAGCATGCACTTTAGGACCCTGTGGAGAACAGAGAACAAACAGAATTATAGAACTACAAAGTCCATCTATGTGGTAAGTGGAGGAAATAGATGAATGAGCAAGAAGGGGGCGTGGCCAAACTGTATCTTTTGAAATGAATGATTGTCTGTAGGTCAGAGTCGGAGTTCTGATTAAATGTGGGAAATAAGTAATGATTTGGATTTGGATAATAATGATTTGTAATATTTATTTAAATATTATTTAAATATTTAAATATTTGTAATATTATAGTAATGATTTGGATATTTTGGTCAAGTGTTCACACACGTTCCAATACACATTGCTTTAATTATTAATTATTATTTATTTATTTAATTTATTTAATTAATTAATTTATTTATTTATTTATTATTATTTATTTTTTGATTTAATTAATTTACATTTATTTATTTTATTTATTATGATTATTTTTTTCTTTAGTGAAGGCATGGTTCACAAACGGTCCGGCGGTCACCGGATTCCTGGACTCAACTGCTGCGGCCACAACAAAATGTGCTACCGCTGGTCCAAACGGTCAGTTGGGTTGATCTCGGGTCTAGTACCTGATCAATACATCAATTATTATAAAATAAGAGGTTCTAATACAGGATTCAGATCCTATACTTGGGTTATGGGGGGTTCTCCATGCCCATCCGGTGGAGAACGTTTCAGGTGCTGGACAGATGCACCCAGGACAGGGTACTGATCTATCACTGGATACATACTCACACACACACACTCACACACACACACAGACACTATATAGATAGGGGTTGATTTGGATGAGAACAATTTAGAGCAGCCAATTCACCTTGAATGCATGTTCCAACCGAAGAACCTGGAGGAAACCCACACAGGCACGTGGAGAACATTTTGGGCGCTGGACAGATACACCCAGGACAGGGCACCAATTTATCACTGGTAATACACCTACTTACACATACTGTACTATATATATATATATATATATATATATATATATATATATATATATATATATATATATATATATATATATATAGGGGCAATTTAGAGCAGTCAGTTCACCTTAAATCCATGTTTTTGGACAGTAAAGGGAGAACCTTGAGAAAACACACACGGACATGGGGAGAACACGACAAATTATGTTTCTGGTCACTTACTCACTTACACACTATATAGGGGCAATTTAGATAGGGGCAGTTTAGTGCATTTAATTAACCTTGAATCCATGCTTTTGGACTGTGGGAGGAAACCGCAGAACGCGGAGAAAACCCAATTTGCCGTGCATCAGTTCATCACTGGGAATACATATGCTATATATAGGGGCAATTTAGAGCAGTCAGTTCACCTTGAATCCACATTTTTGGACTGTAAAGGGAGAACCTTGAATCATCCGATTAACCTTGAATCTATGTTTTTGGACTGTGGGAGGAAACCGCAGAACCCGGAGGAAACCCACACAGACACGGGGAGAACATGACAAAATATGTTTCTGGCCACACACTGACTCACTTACACACACCATATAGGGGCAATTTAGCTAGGGGCAGTTTAAAGCATCCGATTAACCTTGAATCTATGTTTTTGGACTGTGGGAGGAAACCGCAGAACCCGGAGAAAACCCACACGGACACAGGGAGAACATGACAAATTATGTTTCTGGTCACTTACTCACTTACACACTATATAGGGGCAATTTAGATAGGGGCAGTTTTAGAGCATCCAATTAACCTTGAATCCATGCTTTTGGATTGTGGGAGGAAACCCCAGAACCCGGAGGAAACCCACACAGACATGGGGAGAACATGACAAAATATGTTTCTGGCCACACACTGACTCACTTACACACACCATATAGGGGCAATTTAGCTAGGGGCAGTTTAAAGCATCCGATTAACCCTGAATCTATGTTTTTGGGCTGTGGGAGGAAACCGCAGATCCCGGAGGAAACCCACACAGACACGGGGAGAACCCGGTTCAAACCCACGCGGACACAGGGAGAACATGACAAATTTTGTTTCTGGTCACTTACTCACTTACACACTATATAGGGGCAATTTAGATAGGGGCAGTTTTAGAGCATCCAATTAACCTTGAATCCATGCTTTTGGATTGTGGGAGGAAACCCCAGAACCCGGAGGAAACCCACACAGACATGGGGAGAACATGACAAAATATGTTTCTGGCCACACACTGACTCACTTACACACACCATATAGGGGCAATTTAGCTAGGGGCAGTTTAAAGCATCCGATTAACCTTGATTCTATGTTTTTGGACTGTGGGAGGAAACCGCAGAACCCGGAGGAAACCCACACAGACATAGGGAGAACATGACAAAATATGTTTTTGGCCACACACTGTCACTACACGTACCATATAGGGGCAATTTGGATGGGGCAGTTTAAAGCCTCAAATTAACCTTGAATCAATGCTTTTGTGACTGTGGGAGGACCGTAGACGCGGGGAGAACATGGAAACTCCACCCAGATCGGGTTCCCCAACACTGAGAGGAGAACATGCCAACCACTGTCACCCCTGACTTGTTATTGTTTTTGTTCTGTAGGTGGCTGGTGGTGAAGGACTCGTTCCTTCTCTACATGAAGCCCGACTCGGGAACAATATCCTTCGTCCTCCTGGTGGACAAAGAGTTCTCCGTCAAAATGGACTCAAAGGACACAGAGACCAAGTATGGCGTCCGCGTGGACAGTCTGAGCAGGTGCGAGCGGAACGAGTGCGACGTTCTCGGGTTCTGGTTGATCTTGAGGACAACGCTGAATGTTCACCTGCTTTTCACAGGAACCTGATCCTGAAGTTCTCTAATTTCCGTCACTCGCGCTGGTGGGGTCAGGCCATCCACGACTTCGTGCACAAGTACGGCAGCGATTTCCTCACCGATCACCGCTTCGGTTCCTTCGCCAAACCTCAAGAACATATTCCAGCCAAATGGTGAGGAGGACTAACCATGGAAGATATCTAAAAATGTTCTGAAGGGGGTTCCACAATCAGGAAACTATAGCACAGTGGCGTGGTGGTTAACATGTTCTCCTCTCAGTCCTGGGGATCCAGGTTCGAATGCTGATCTTGGTGGAGTTTCCATGTTCTCCTCGTTTCAGTGTGGGGGGTTTTCTGGGTTCTCTGGTTTCCTCCCACAGTCCGAAACTTGGATTCAAGGTGGGGAATTGGCTGCTGTAAATTGCCCCTATATATCCATCCATTATCTTCCACTTTATCCTATATTAGGGTCGCGGGGGGGGGGGGGGTTCCCCATGCCCATCCAGTGGAGAACGTTTCGGGCGCTGGGCAGATACATCCAGGACAAGGGGGCAATCTATCACTGGACACACACTCACTCACACAGACACACTCTATATGGGGCAATTTGGAGAACTCAATTGACTTGATCCATGTTTTTGGACTGTGGGAGGAAACCGGAGAACCCGGAGGAAACCCATGCGGACACGGTGAGAACATGGAAACTCCAACAAGATGGGGATTCGAACTGGGAATCCCTAGCGCTGAGAGGAGAACATGCCAACCACTAAGCCACCGTCTCTGTGTGTGTGTGTGTGTGTGTGTGTGTGTGTGTGTGTGCGTGTGTGTGGTGTGCGTGTGCCCAGCAGTACATATATAATGGAACCCCTGAAAGGGGGTTCCACAATCAGGAAACTATAACATGTGGTGGTTAGCATGTTCTCCTCTCAGTCCTGGGGATCCAGGTTTGAATCCTGATCTAGGTGGAGTTTCCATGTTCTCCTCGTTTCCGTGTGGGGTTTTTCTAGGTTCTCCGGTTTCCTCCCACAGTCTGAAACGTGGATTCAAGGTGAATTGGCTGATCTAAATTGCCCCTATTTAATTTGCCTCTATATATATTGTATAAGTGTGTATGTGTGTGTGTGTGTGTGTGTGCGTGCCCAGCAATAGATTGGTACTCTGCCCTTCCGAATGCCCAAATGCTACCCCCTGAATGCCCCTCACACAGACACTATATAGGGGCAATTTAGAGCAGCCTTAAATGCATGGTTTTGACTGTGGTAAGAAATCGGAGAACACATACAGTATGTCCTCATTGTCTCTGGGTTCCGTCACCAACTATGACATTGAGACCGGAGAGAGGAAATAAATGTGAATAATGATGCCCCATTAAAGAACCCTGTCCTCTTTTTGTTTTCAGGTATGTAAACGGTAAAATCTTCATGGATGATGTTGCTAATGCGCTGGAGCAGGCGGAGGAGGAGATCTTCATCACGGATTGGTGGTAAGCTACAACACGGAACAACTGACCAATACCTGACCAATACCTGACCAATACCTGACCAATACCTGCTTACCTGGGACTTTTATTCTGCACTAAAGCATTTAGAAAAACGAATGTTTCTAAAAGCGGGCGGCACGGTGGCTTAGTGGTTAGCACGTTCGCCTCTCAGCACTAGGGATTCCCGGTTCGAATCCCCATCTGGGTGGAGTTTCCATGTTCTCCCTGTGTCCACGTGGGTTTCCTCCGGGTTCTCTGGGTTCCTCCCACAGTCCAAAAACATGGATCAAGTCAATTGAATTCTCAAAATTGCCCCATATAGAGTGTGTCTGTGTGAGTAAGTGTGTGCCCAGTGATAGATTGGCGCCCTGTCCTGGGTTGTCTGCCCAGCGCCCGAAATGTTCTCCCCTGGATGGGCATGGGGAACCCCACCGCGACCCTAATAGAGGATAAAGTGGGAGATAATGAATGAATGAATGAATGTTTCTAAAAATAAATGAACACTTTAGATTGCTGGGTTAATTATGAAAAAAGGGTGGCTTAGTGGTTATCACTAGGGATTCCCGGTTCAAAGTTTCCATCTTCTCCAAATTGCCCCATATAGAGTGTGTGTGTTGTTTTCTATGGATAAATTACCCATAATTATATATAATTATGTTATACTTCACAATAGGGGTGGGTTTAAAAAAAAATATATATATATATATATATCCCCATTTCCCCATGCCCATCCAAGGGAGAACGTTTCGGGCGCTGGGCAGATACACCCAGGACAGGGCGCCAATCTATCGCTGGGCACACACTCACTCACACAGACACACTCTATATGGGGCAATTTGGAGAATTAAACTGACTTGCTCCATGTTTTTTGGACTGCGAGAGGAAACCAGAGAGTCCGGAGGAAACCCACGCGGACACGGGGAGAACATGGAAACTCCACCCAGATGGGGATTCGAACCGGGAATCCCTAGATCCCACTAAGCCACCGTGCCGGCCTATATATATATATATTCATTCATTCATTATCTCCCGCTTTATCCTCTATTAGGGTCGCGGGGGGTTCCCCATGCCCATTCAGGGGAGAACGTCTCGGGCGCTGGGCAGATACACCCAGGACAGGACGCCAATCCATCGCTGGGCACACACTCTCTCACACAGACACACTCTATATGGGGCAATTTTTTTTGAGAATTCAACTGACTTGATCCATGTTTTTGGACTGTGGGAGGAAACCGGAGAACCTGGAGGAAACCCACGTGGATACGGGGAGAACATGGAAACTGCACCCAGATGGGGATTCGAACCAGGAATCCCTAGCACTGAGAAAAGAACATGCTTAACAGTCAAGATATCCATCCATCCAATATCTTCTGCTTTATCCTCTATTAGGGTCCCGGGGGGGGGTTCCCCATGCCCATCCAGGGGAGAATGTCTCGGGCGCTGGGCAGATTCACCCAGGACAGGACGCCAATCCATCGCTGGGCACACACTCACTCACACAGACACTCTATATGGGGCAATTTTTTTAGAGAATTCAATTGACTTGATCCATGTTTTTGGACTGTGGGAGGAAACCGGAGAACCCGGAGGAAACCCACGTGGAGACGGGGAGAACATGGAAACTCCACCCAGATGGGGATTCGAACCGGGAATCATATATATATATATATATATATATATATATATATATATATATATATATATATATATATATATATATATATATGTTTTGTTTTGTTTTTTTTTTTTTTTTTTTTTTTTGCTCGTTACTCTTTATTTTGAAACTGAGATGGAGGCCAACACATTTATATGTAATTATTTATGATGTAACTATGAAAATCTGAATAACAGGGCTGGTGTCTGTCTCCACCGCAGGCTGAGTCCTGAGATCTTTCTTAAGAGGCCGGTTGTTGAAGGCAATCGCTGGCGTCTCGACTGCATTCTGAAACGCAAAGCTGTGAGTTCCATCCACTGTGCACACGGAACCTTCCCTGATAAAGTCATCTATTCTGTCTACACTGATTACACACTGTAGACAGTGTGTGTCCTCGACATTTAACCCACACTCACATTTAAATACATAAGTGAGTAAGTCATTTAATTACAGCGTGCTTTTTATAACAGTACATTGTAACAAAACAGCTTTACAGTTTTATAAGCCTTCAAACCCCCACAGAGCAAGCCGAAGCGACGTGGCAAGAAAAAAACAGCCATTTACAGATTGTGAGGTGGTCATGTGACCCGTATGTGTGTGTCATTCCGATATGTTCTGTAATAAAAGCGCTGATGAGCTCAGTTAACCGCCTTTCTCTGAAACCTGTGGAGCGATCCATGCCCATCTAACAACATGCAGTGTGCGATCGACGTATTGTGTGACATCACCAACGCATTTACATTTATATTAAAACTGCAACATACTGGAAGGTTTACCTCTATTGCACTAATGTCATTTATCTTTTAAACATCCAGCATAGAAATGATGTTGAATGATGATGTTTATGATTAATGACAGATGATCAATAACCTTTATTGTCGTTCATTATACACTTAGTGTACGTAGAACGAAATTCCGTTGCATTGGCTCACATGGAGTATAAAAAGAAGTGAAATTTTTATACATGTGTAGAAAAAGGGTGAAAAGTATACTTTAATATATATATATATATATATACAGTATATGTGTGTGTGTGTGTGTGTGTGTGTGTATGTGTGTGTATGTGTATATATATATATATATATATATATATATATATATATATATATATACATATATATATATATATATATATATATATATGTGTGTGTGTGTGTGTGTGTGTGTGTGTGTGTATATGTGTGTGTGTGTGTGTGTGTGTGTGTGTGTTCTGTGTGTGTGTGTGTATGTATATATATATATATATATATATATATATATATATATATATATATATATATATATATATATATATATATAGGCGGCACGGTGGCTTAGTGGTTAGCATGTTCTCCTCTCAGCTCTAGGGATTCCCGGTTCGAGTCCCGATCTGGGTGGAGTTTCCATGTTCTCCCCGTGTCCGCGTGGGTTTCCTCCGGGTTCTCCGGTTTCCTCCCACAGTCCAAAAACATGGATCAAGTCAATTGAGTTCTCCAAATTGCCCCATATAGAGTGTGTCTGTGTGAGTGAGTGAGTGTGTGTCCAGTGATAGATTGGCGCCCTGTCCTGGGTCTGTCTGCCCAGCGCCCGAGATGTTCTCCCCTGGATGGGCATGGGGAACCCCACCGCGATCCTAATATAGGATAAAGCGGGAGATGAATGAATGAAAATATATATATATATATGTGTGTGTAGTGTGTATATGTGTGTGTGTGTGTGTGTGTGTGTGTGTGTATGTGTGTGTGTGTGTGTATATATATATATATATATATATATATATATATATATATATATATATATATATATATATATACAATATACACATACATATCAGCAGCAAGGTCTTAAAATGATAATGTTATTAGTGAAAGGATAGAAATTAAGTAGATAGGTGTATATAAATGGATAAATATATAAATTTATAAAATATATAATATATAAATAATATATAAATAACCTTGTGGTTTGCAGCAAAGAGGAGTGCAGATATTTGTAATGCTGTATAAGGAGGTGGAACTGGCTCTAGGAATCAACAGTGATTACAGCAAGAGGACGCTCCACCAGCTCCACCCAAATATCAAGGTAACTGTCTGGTTCCAACGAAAAAGAACGGATCTAGCGGGAGGGGCAACTGGTGCTGAGTTCGGTTTGTTTTCAGGTGATGAGACACCCCGACCACGTGTCCTCCTCTGTGTACCTGTGGGCTCATCACGAGAAGATTGTGATCATCGATCAGTCGGTGGCGTTCGTTGGGGGCATCGATTTGGCGTACGGGCGCTGGGACGATCGGGAGCATCGGCTGACGGACGTGGGCAGCGTGACCCGGGCCTTCAGCAGCTCAGCCGAGGTGCTCTGCTCATATCTACTGCTGCAAAGTTTGATTAGGACTAATAATCATGATGGTGCTTTGGTGATTAGCATGTTCTCCTCTCAGCACTGGGGATCCAGAGTTGAATCCCAATCTGGGTGGAGTTTCCATGTTCTCCCCGTGTCCACGTGGGTTTCCTCCGGCTTCTCCGGTTTCCTCCCACAGTCTAAAAACATGGATCAAGTCAATTGAGTTCTCCAAATTGCCCCATATAGAGTATGTTTGTGTGAGATAGATTAACGCCCTGTCCTGGGTGTATCTGCCCAGGTCCCGAAATGTTCTCCCCGAGATCGAGAACCCCCACAACCCAATGCCCATCCAGGAGAGAACTTATTTGACCCTGATCCATGTTTTTGAACTTCGGGAGGAAAACGGAGAACCCCTGCCCATCCAGGAGAGAACGTTCCAGGCGCTGGGCAGATACATCCAGGACAGGGGGCAATCTATCGCTGGGCACACACTCACTCACACAAACACACAAACTCTATATGGGGCAATTTGGAGAACTTATTTGACCCTGATCCATGTTTTTGAACTGCGGGAGGAAAACGGAGAACCCCTGCCCATCCAGGAGAGAACGTTCCAGGCGCTGGGCGGATACACCCAGGACAGGGGGCAATCTATCACTGGGCACACACTCACTCACACAAACACACAAACTCTATATGGGGCAATTTGGAGAACTTATTTGACGTTGATCCATGTTTTTGAACTGCGGGAGGAAAACGGAGAACCCCTGCCCATCCAGGAGAGAACGTTCCAGGCGCTGGGCACACTCCCTCACACAAACACACTCTATATGGGGCATACATTTATCCATTATCTTCTGCTTTATACTCTATTAGGGTCGCGTGGGGTGGGGGGGTTCCCCATGCCCATCCAGGGGAGAATGTTTCGGGCGCTGGGCAGATACACCCAGGACAGGACGCCAATCTATCACTGGACACACACTCACTCACACACACACACTCTATATGGGGCAATTTGGAGAATTCAATTGAATTGATCCATGTTTTTGGAGAACATGCCAAGCACTAAGCCACCGTGCCACCCTCAACCCAACATAACAGTATTTTTTCTGGTCTCTAAATCACAGAACGTCACAGCGGCCTCGTCTGCATACAGTTCTGCGCAGAGCAACGGGAACGGCTCGAGTAAAGAGCTGATAGAGCAACCGAAGCTGAGAGGTTACGGAAAAATGAAGAAAAGTCACTTCAGTCTCCGGAAGAAGCTGCAGAAACACGGCCTGGTCCACTCTGACAGCGTGAGCAGCACCAAGAGCCTAGAGGAGAGTGAGTGCACTGCAGCCCGTTCTCATTTCATTTTAATGTGAACGGAAACAGTAAGAAACACAGTCTGTATCTTATTCTTAGATCTTTATATTTCATTATCTCTATATACATTTAATAATTATATATATATATACATTTTACTAAATATCTGATTAAAAATAAACACAAAATGTTAATTCATCAATAATAGAACTTTTCCTTTGTTCAGATTTTATTTAATTTATATATATATATATATATATATATATATATATATATATATATATATATATATATATATATATATATTTTTAAAAAATTAAAAAATTATAAAAAATTACAATCCATTATCTTCAGCTTTATCCTCTATTAGGGTCGTGGGGGGGTTCCCCATGCCCATCCAGGGGAGAACGTTTCAGGCTGGGCAGATACACCCAGGACAGGACGCCAGTCTATTGCTGGACACACACTCACTCACACACACACTCTATATGGGGCAATTTGGAGAATTCAATGGACCTTGATCCATGTTTTTGGACTGTGGGAGCAAACCGGAGAACCCGGAGGACACCCACACGGACATGGGGAGAACATGGAAACTCCACCCAGATTGGGATTCGAACCGGGAATCCCTAACACTGAGAGGAGAAGATGCAAACCACTAAGCCACCGTGCATTGGGGGCGGTACGATGGCTTAATGGTTAGCATGTTCTCCTCTCAGCACTAGGGATTCCCGTGTCCACGTGGGTTTCCTCCGGGTTCTCCGGTTTCCTCCCACAGTCCAAAAACATGGATCATTGTCAATTGACTTCCCCAAATTGCCCCATATAGAGTGTGTCTGTGTGAGTGAGTGTGTATCCAGTGATAGAGTAGCGTCCTGTCCTGGGTGTATCTGTCCAGCACCCGCCCGAGACGTTCTCCCCTGGATGGGAACCCCCCCACGACCCTAGTAGAGGATAAAGTGGGAGATGGATGGTTTGCATTGGGTTTTTTTGGTTACAAGTCGATTGATTTTTGACTTTTTGTTAATCGTTTCAATCGTTTGTTTGAACCTGGATTTTAACTTTATTTCCGTCTCTGTTCCAGGGGCTTCATCAGCACACGATCTGGAAGCTGAGGTCAATGGTCTAATGGGCGACACGCGGTTCTGGCACGGTAAAGACTATTGTAACTTCGTCCACAAAGACTGGATTCAGCTGGACAAACCGTTCGATGGTACGTCTTTATGATTCAGGGTCTCAAAGTAGAAACCCATATATATAAAACGGGTAGTTCCCGTCCTTAAATCTGATTGGCTGAGTTGTTTGTCCAGTCGTGACATCATTAACAATAACACACACCTCTGATTGCTTCACATTCATATCAATGCGTGAAATACAATACATTATTTTCTCTGTTCTCCCCTGGATGGGCATGGGGAACCCCCCCCTCCATGCCCCTCCAGGGGATAACGTTTCGGGCGCTGGGCAGATACACCCAGGACAGGGCGCCAATCCATCGCTAGGCACACACACACTCACACACACACACACACACACTGTATATGGGGCAATTTGGAGAATTCAGTTGGTCTTGATCCATGTTTTTGGACTGTGGGAGGAAACCGGAGAACCCGGAGGAAACCCACGTGGACATGGGGAGAACATGAAAACTCCACCCAGATTGGGATTCAAACCAGGAGAACATGCTAACCACTAAGCCACCATGCCACCCTACCACATTACATCCATCCATTATCTTCTGCTTTATCCTCTACTAGGGTTGTTGGGGGGTTCCCATCCAGGGGAGAACGTTTCGGACGCTGGGCAGATACACCCAGGACAGGACGCCAATCTATCACTGGACACACACTCACTCACACAGACACACTCTATATGGGGCAATTTGGAGAATTCAATTGACCTTGATGCATGTTTTTGGACTGTGGGAGGAAACCGGAGAACCCGGAGGAAACCCACGCGGACACGGGGAGAACATGGAAACTCCACCCAGATTGGGATTCGAATCGGGAATCCCCAGCGCAGAGAGGAGAACATGCCAACCACTAAGCCACCGTGCCGTCCATACAATACATTATTTTGAATCATAAAATACAGATACAGCCATTTCCCGAGGAGCACCAAGCCAGTACCCCGTTGCCTAGCAACCAATGTTTACTTTAAATAACAGACTCGATTATGTTATGGTAGTTAACAGAGTTTATTAATAATTAATTAACACATTAATAATTCAAACCAGAGTCATTTGTTTCATCTCAATGACTTTGTTCACCTTTCTGTAGATTTTATTGACAGGCATGTAACTCCCAGAATGCCGTGGCACGACATCGCGTCATTGGTTCATGGAAAGGCTGCGAGAGACGTCGCTCGGCACTTCATCCAGCGCTGGAATTTTACCAAGGTAACAACGCAAAACCCGCAATGTTCGATTCCTAAATCACGACCTGACCTGACAAATTGACGGCTCCACAATCTCCCCGACCGATTCGCTCCGGAACCTCGGTTCCACAATAGACTCCCACCTTAAACTCTCTGATCATGTGATCAAAACCGCCCGTTCTTGTCGATTCCTTCTTTAAAACATATTGGAAGATCAGACCTTTTTTGACTGAACATGCTACCCAACTGCCCAACTGAGGGTGTGGTATCTCAGTGGTCAGGGTGTTGATCTATCAATCTGAAGGTTGTGGGTTCAAATCCCAGGTCCACTGAAGTTACTAGTGTGGGTCCTTGAGCAAGACCCTTAACCCTCATTGCTCCAGAGATGCTGTGATTAACCCTGTGCTCACCTTGTAAGTCGCATTGGTTAAAAGCGTCTGCTAAGTGACCAAATGTAAATGTAAATGTAAATGTAACTGCTTGTTCAAGCCCTAGTCTTATCCCGGCTTGATTATTGTAATGCGCTACTTGCCGGTATCCCAGCTTCCACAATCAGACCTCTACAACTGATTCAAAACTCTGCAGCCCGACTCGTGTTTAACCAGCCCAAGCGAACTCATGTCACTCCATTACTCACTTCCCTTCATTGGTTCCTGTAGCTGCTCGCATTTAGTACAAGTCACTGACTCTGATATACAGAACCATTTCTGGATCTTCCCCCTCTTACCTTCACTCTATCTTTTCTAAATACACTCCGATTCGTTCACTTCGCTCCAGTGATGATCGCCGCCTGGCGATTCCACCTCACCGAGGAGCTCATTCTCACTCTGTGGCGTTCACCAATGCAAAATGGTGGAACGATCTTCCCAACTCTGTCCGTAAGGCAGAATCACTAAACAGTTTTAAGAAACTACTTAAGACGCATCTCTTTAACAAACACCTGTTGTAACAAATACCTGTTGTAAAAAAAAAAAAAAAAAAAAAGGGGGGGGGGGTGCAGCTTCGAATAACAATCAGGTTTGATGAATTTACAGTATAGTTGGTTTTCTCCATGACTTCTGACTTGTGGTGTTCTCATTTGTAAGTCGCTTTGGATAAAAGCGTCTGCTAAATGACTAAATGTAAATGTAAATGTAAATGTATGTACTTGCCGGTATCCCGGCTTCCACAATCTGACCTCTTCAACTGATTCAAAACTCTGCAGCCCGACTTGTGTTTAACCCCCAAGAACTCATTGGCTTCCTGTAGCTGCTCGCATTTAGTACAAGTCACTGACTCTGGACTACAGAACCATCTCTGGATCTGGCCCCTCCTACCTTCACTCTATCTTTTCAAAATCCACTCCGACTCGTTCACTTCGCTCCAGTGATGATTACCGTCTGGTGGTTCCACCTCACCGAGGAGCTGATTCTCACTCCGTGGCGTTCTCCACTGCAAAACGGTGGAACGATCTTCCCAACTCTGTCCGTAAGGCAGAATCACTAAACAGTTTTAAGAAACTACTGAAGACGCATCTCTTTAACAAATACCTGTTATAAAAAAAATTATAATAATAAAAAAGGGGGGGGGGGGCGCAGCATCAAATAACAATCAGGTTTGATGAATTTACAGTGTAGTTGGTTTTTTTCCATAACTTCTGACTTGTGGTGTTCTCATTTGT